>JAPYZU010000550.1:0-26332 GCA_030523005.1 Tryphoninae sp. B BG-2022a
TCGTCGTCATCGTCGTCGTCGTCACAACCTTGCACCGTTGTTTCTCTATATTGGATTTAGAAGTTCTTAATTTTTCTCACCTATCGCACGGGAAACCGCAAGATTCCCGTTGACACGCCATATTCCAAGATGCAACACTGTTCCACCCATCTCTTCGACTCTTTCTCTCTCATCCTGGAAAAATACGAAAAGAGTTATTAGGAAACATTGTCGTATCGTTTCGTCTCGTGACAAACGAAGCAACGGTTCCTCGTGGATGTTCTCTTGTTTTTTGCCTTAATTATTCGAAATTCTGACCGAAGGTTCTGTCTGTTTTACAAATTTTCAGTTAATACAATGATCGTCCATACAGGGAGTCAAATCGACGGTGATCGTAGTCTCTTAAATTTCAAGAATTACGACGAATATCTGGATTCTCTGGTGAAACCTAAAGATCTCGGTTATCTAGGAAGTTCAAGAATCGCTCGACAGGTGGCTGCGTTAGGTTATCGTAAAACTGGAGAGACGATTGACAAAGAATCTTTTTATAAACGCCAGCAAACAGTGAAAGAAATTCTATTTCCGCCGTATCGTCCTTACATTCTCGATTCAGAGTTCACGATTCCATATGATGAATTACAACGCGAGCTCGCATTGCGCGAGAAAGCTAATCGTCTCGGTGTCGTATCGACGATAATACACGTTCGTTTTATGAAAAGATTGAACTACGAGATCTCTGGTTACATCGACTACGCCGACAGATTGAAGTCTGAGAACTGGCAGCCGTTTTTCAACGGGAAAAAGAAGCTTGTACCTCGACAGAGCGATTTGGCTTATTACAATTGGCGATTGGGCAAAACACTTCTCAACGAGACGGAAAATTATCAGCCCGTTATCGATGAAGAACGAGGCTTGTGTTTCAGCAACTTTCGTGACAGAATTCTAATATTCATCGATCCGTATTCGATAACACCAGGTGTCGATACTACTCGCGCAAGAGTTTACAACGTGGGATACGAGAATATTGTTCTTTACGATCACATGGTTCGACGTCGTTGATACGATGTTTTTGTGACCGAGGAAGAATCGAAATAACGCTTACGTTTCGATCAGGCTTGTGCGGGTTTACGAGCTGAGTGACGGTTCCTCGTTTAGCCAGAGCCGCTTGAGAATCACCCGCCCAAGCGACGTAGAGTTTTCGATTCAATATCAGTGCGCAGACTGCGGTTGTGCCACTCGATAGTGTCTGGTAATAAAATAATGTATCAATTAAAATTTCAGTTTCAATTCACACAGAGATTAGAATTGATGGAATTGTTACGTACTTGTCGCGTGGACTTTTGTATGAAACGTGCGTCAGTCGTTAAAAATGCATCGCGTAAGGCACGCTCTGGATCTGTAGGATAGTGACGGCTTTCCGCCAAATACTGATGAAGGTGCGTAGCGCAAAATACAGCGGCTTGATAGCCCGCGTGTCCATCGAATACTGCATAATAACTCGCTATGGAGTCGTCCTAAAACACAACAGCTGTGTTATTTTCTATCGTTTAAAAATGTTGATAACTTACGATATATCTGAAGTAAAAGCAAATACCTTAATATTAAAAATAGTATTTAAATCGTGCAAAATGACGTGTCGATCTTCCATCTTTCGTCTGCTGTTTCTTATTGCATAAGCTGTGGCAAGAGGCATCGGCGTTGAAGGAGGTGGTGGTAGCAGCGCCAATCTACTGTTTTCCACATAGCGCTCACATATCTCGTTAACTTTACCCGTTACCGCCTGCATAAGCTGTAGCGGTGCATATGCTGAAAAATAAAATGTTTGTTCAACAAATTCATAATTTTTTCATTCTCACAGGATGTACTTAAGGCACATTTCTGTTTTTTAACATCTATACAAAACTTACTTTTCTCTTCTTGTCTGAAGCCGCAGCTCTCCGGCTGTTTTCTGCATGTTGACTTGATTTCCTCGATAACAAGCTGTACTATGTAACACTGTAAATTCGGTGGACAGCGTCTGAAGAGAAGAGAAAAATTGACGATTAGAATGAATGGAAATATAAGTATCCAGCGAGTTCTTGATAAACTGATAAAACATGCGATACCTCTCTACAGATGTGGGAAACGTATAAGGAAGGGGTACATTGGTAAGCCTTGTGACACGGTTGTCCATCATTAGTCTTTGCTTTAGAACTGGCAAACCTTCTCTTAGAGATTTCCGTATTCAACATAAAACGTCGAAAATGGTTGCCATAATCGGAAAATATCAGCACGAGCGTAATGAAAACGTAGACAAGTTTTTAGAATCTCTGGGTGAGGCAGACTATTCATTGAAATTGTTTATATTGATGTTTTATGAAAATCTTGAGTGTCAAAACTTTGTGCGTACACCACAGTTAGCACATAATTCTTACAATCTTATCCTTTATCAGAAAAGAACTCTTGAACCATAATCTTTTATTAACTCGCCAAACATCCTCCACGTTACAAACATCTAGATTACTCTCGTTGTTGTCATATTCTTGTTTTTCTTTGCTATTCCAAAATAGGAGTACCGTACATAGCAAGAATGATGATGTTCATATCTCATCCGTTGCTGGAAATTTCAAATGAAGGAGACCAGTGGAGGATAAAAAATATAATGTTATTTACTACGCAAGAAGCAATATTCAATCCGGATGTGGAATACGAGGAAATAATGCCACTCGGAGCTAAGCTTAAGGTATAAAATAATTAAGGAATGCATCCAATTGTAAGCGAGCATGAGTAACAACAAAAAGTTTTTCAGAGCATTACGACATTTGAAGGAGACAGTATAGTCACTGTTTCCAAAAGAGAAGATAACACCAAAATCGTACGAAGATACGACTTCAGCGATGACCAAGTCATAGAGGTAGGCAAAAATAGAATTGCGACGTATTCTTAGTACTATGTTATATAGAACTTATGTGCAACAGGTGATTTTCTAATCGTGTGATGTTTTGCAGACAATGTCCCAGGAAAAAAGTGACCAAATTGCAAAAATATATTTTAAAAGGTTGTCCTAAAGTTTAATAATGTGCAATGAACAATGAACGCCTTTCGTTTTGACAAGTATTTCCAAAATGATTGACACTCTTTTTTAATATCATTAATAACCTAAAAACTTTTTGTTTATCATTCTCCTGTAAATTGTACATAGTTCCATATTGTTGTGTATATATTATGTGTTAAACGGCTTATGCAACGTCAGTGCAATATTTGGATAGTTCACAGTAAGAGTATATCTGATGATTCACAACCGTGACATATGTGAAGGAATAAAGATAAAAAATAAATAAAGATAGAAGATAAATTAACTCACTGTTGATCCAGGTACTGGAGAGTCATGTGAATGATTTCACCAACGATTTCTCCCTCGGTAACGTCGTAACCGCTTGTCTTAATAGGCAATTGATCATCAGGATTCACTTTATCGAGGAAATCGACAAAGAATCTATGATAAGCACCGAGATAATCACCGTCTTCCATGTCAGAAGCCATCTCTCGTTGAATTCTTGACAAGTAGTAACAAGAACAGTGCGGAAAAGCTTGTGCTTTTTTTCTTATCTCGCTTTATATTACGTGTCAATCACGTATTGCGACTGTATTGATAAGGACAAAAATATCATTTGCAAATGTTTCATATATATATGTCTCTGTCTCTCTCCCGCTTTTTGTTTTCCTCTTATCTTCAATGTCGGGTACAACAAAGCGTACCCATGTAATCTCCTTGTGCTTCGTTGTTGGTAATAGTATTGCTTAACAAAAATACTCGTTGATACGCGATATTTGTACTTTGGATTACGTCACTCTCTCTCTCTCTCTCTCTCTCCCTCTCTCATTCACTACGACGATTAACCGCCGTGAGTCGCGATCACTACTACTAATACTTTGCAAGAAAAAATAAAAATAAAGGTTATCCGGTATTCAACGTGCGTTCGCAAGCGACGCGGAGGCGGGGAAGTGAGGTAGCAAAGTCTTCACGTCAGAACGCGTTGCGTTCTTGTCTCGTCGTCGTTAAACGTAAACAGTCTCCTCACGCTCGTAGTAATACTATTGCTCTCGACTCTTCTTTTTGTTTTTTTTCTTTCGCGATTGAAGCTTCTTCTCTCGTAGTATTCACAATGAACCGAGAGCGCGACAGAATTACGAGAGCTTTATTGCGCATAGCTAAAAATGGCGATATTTGTACTGTAGCTCTTTTTTTCCTTCGTACTTTGACGTTATTGTCGTAATGTAATTGATAGTATAGCAAAAAAGGGCGTTCGCTCTTCTTGAGAATCTACTAGCCGTCTTGAGCAGCGCGGAATGTTTAAGAAAGTTAACTTGTATATTTTTAACACCGTTTTGTTTATAACTAATTATTGAGACGCTAAACTTCGCTCTCCAGCGGACACACGATGTTTTGTTGGTTAGATCTCCGTGGAGATTTCATACAATCGCGCGCGACATCTGTAGGCAAAGGTGACAGATCACTTACGATGACTCACGTAGTACGGATGCATTCCATGGTTCTACTAAAACGGAAGTTGACCCTTTGGCGGGTAATATTCCTCCGCATTGACGAACAAATGGAAATTTATATATGTAACATACTACAAAGATGTAAATAAATATTTTGTAACACCATATCATACAAACCGGAATCTTCTTACTGAAATCGTTGATATTGATGATTTCCAATGTTTACCTTTCCATTTCCTTGTATAATTGACAGAAGTTTGTACTATGAGTTTATTGCCACGATAAATTTGTAAATGTAACGAAAAAAAGGGCGTTCACTATCTTCAAGGGACGATTATTCGCCTTCAACATAAGTTATGTAATCGGATATTTCAATTTTTCTTTTCCTACGCTTTTGTTTGTATATGATACAAGTCATTATATTCTGTACATTATGTACAAAAGATTACTTCTTTATGTTATAATATTGTACATAGTCTTGCTGTCATGTTAAAATCGTACATATCATCCGTTTCTAATCCTTTCTGTTTGTATCTAAGAAAAGACTGCTCCTGTTCCTTTTGCAGGCACTCTGGCAAAGGTTTGTTCCAATTTGAAGGTGGCTTCTCTCTTCGGGTCCAAGTGTCATTCTGATAATGAGGCGCCAGTCGTTTCAACCTTCGTTGCTTTTCACTGGCTACCAATGCTTTCTGTGCATAAATTTATTTTTAACTTCTAATTGACATTCTACACTTTTTTAATGAAAGGTTCACTGCGTCACTTACAAAAGCCTCTTCATCATCTTTGCTCTTCCACAATTTGCAATTCCTGTAATCTATTTGCCACTGTGAACAATCCAGTTGTTTGCCATAGATGAAATACTGATTAAACCGGGCTCGAAGGCACCTGCAGTCGTTGAACTCCTCCTTGTACCATTCGCAAGACTTCAGCTGGAAAACGACGATGAAAAAACCAAGAATCGTAAACGGAATTGAAAATGCATTATTGATTTCGGGATTAATTATTTACCATCCATTCGTCTTCACGTCTTGAAACTTCTTCTTTTTCATCGGTCATTTTGATCACAATTATAACGATTTAAGAGTAATATATGTACAGTATTAAAGTGCAACCGAGGAGCCGTAACATTGCATCGAAATAAGGTTATAAAACAATCGTCGGAGATTTTTTTATCCATGGTAAAGGAGTAGAACTCTACGTTTCCTGCAAATGGTAATCTGTATAATTTCATTCTGAGTTTTACATCGCGAGATAGTACCACTTACTAATTCCGCTATTTAACTCTAGTGGATGACGTCAGATGTATTTTATTTACAAACCTTATAACCATTACTTATTTCTCTTTGTCATGTTACGGAAAAAATGAATAAAACCCTGGAAAACGAGGCTAAACATGCTGCTGGACGCGCAGTTTTATACGACAACGATAGACATTATAAACAAGCAGTATGTTATTACAATGTTGCGGCAAGCTTATTGTCAAAATTGCCCGAGGAATCTCCTTTTTACAACAAGGCTGACGAATATCGTGAAAGAATTGCCAAATTGCAGAAAATCGGTGAGCATCGTTGAACCACAATCAAGGACAGTGTTTTTTACTTTGCACTTGTTAATTAATTAATTTGATGAACTTTTAATATTGACTTGTAGTCGAAAGGGAAGAACGTACGAATTCTCAAAACCCCAATGAAACGGAATTGCACTGGTGCAAGTATCTTCTCAACGAGGCACTCAATGAGGATGAAGCAGGATGGAAACATACCGCGGTGACGCTTTACATAGAAGCTGCCCAATTGGGTTTAAATATGGTACTAAACCCAATAATGCGTTCACTATCGATTCTTTATTTTCTCAGAATTTGTAAAGTACTACTTTTGATCGTATAATAATACTGAATTCGCTCAAAGGTTGCATGATTTTACAGAGAAAGCGTTTGAACGATCCCGCAATTAAGGATAAGTTGAAAGAGATAACCGAGTGTGCCATAACAAGAGCAGAGTCTTTAGAAAAGAAGGACAAGAATACCAATTTTGATAATTCACTTGCGCTTTTGCAAAACTTGCCACCTGTCCCTGAAACTATTCTACCTGACGTCAGCTCCGATGAGCGCACATCACCGACGTCTCCAAATGCTTTTGTCAGGCAAGGTATATAAAAACTCCAACTATGGTACTATTATGTCGATAACTGCTGAAAACCGTAAATTTTTTTTATTGCAGCACCTGTGGCAAGACCGCCGTTACATCGCGGCAGTAGTGCACATCTGAAAATGACAGGACCCAGTGGAAATTACACCGAGGAAGAAAGAAGAGTATTGTATCACACTTCCCACATTAATGACAACGAATTCGTTCCCTTCATGCGGGGCGATCTTGACGAACGTTTTCAACTGAACTCATTATTCATCGATCCTGATGGTTTATTGGAACTAGCACCGAAGCAACAAATGGATTCACCACGTTGGGCACGACCAAGCGAAATTTTTTCCAACGAAGGCTCAAAACCTGTTATGGTCATGGGAAATCGTGTCGACTATTACAGTATCAAACAAACTGTAAGCAACAGAAATGTTATGTCGAATTGATCGAGAAATATCATATACCATGCTTCTTATTTGTGCTTATTCTTTAGGTCGTATCTGATTGTTCGTTCGTTGCATCTCTAGCCGTGAGTGCTCAGTATGAGAAGAGGTTCGGTCGTGCATTGATAACGTCCATTATTTACCCACAGAACAAAAATAATAAACCAATCTACAATCCATTCGGTGAGTATTGATTATAGACAATAAAAATTCAGTAATTTGCCACATAAATGACAAGAACCATCGTTAAAAATGCATAGGAAAGTACATGGTTAAACTGCACATAAACGGTGTGAAGCGTAAAGTGATAATCGATGACCGTTTACCTGTGGGACGTGACAATCAATTACTCTGTTCTTACTCTAGTAATAGAGGTGAACTGTGGATTTCTTTGCTCGAAAAAGCATACATGAAAGTCATGGGAGGTTACGATTTTCCAGGATCGAACAGCGTATGTATCACATTATGTTTAATTTCGATTGATAATAACTAATGGTCGAAACGTTATTAATCCTTTTATTGTTCTTAGAACATAGATCTGCACGCTTTAACTGGTTGGATACCAGAGAGACGGGCGATTAGACAGAATGAGCCCGATTTTAACAAAGAGGGTCTCTTTCGTAATCTTCTAAGGAGATGGCCGAACGGTGATGTTCTCGTAACGGTAGCAACAGGCGAATTATCCGATGCTGACGCCAATAAGACTGGTCTCGTGCCCACCCACGCATACGCCGTTCTTAATATAAGACAGATCAATGTAAGTCACAGTAACAAAAAAAACAACCCTATGCTTTTCGTATACCCATACAATTGCTTTTAGGATACTAAATTGTTACTGTTGAAAAACCCCTGGTCTCATCTACGATGGCGTGGTGATTATTCGGAGCACGATATACATCACTGGACCAACGAATTACAAAAAACTCTGAATTACGATCCTAGGTCGGCGTCGCAATTCGATAATGGAATATTCTGGATCGATTACGACAGTATATGCGAATACTTCGATGTGTTCTATCTAAATTGGAATCCTGGCTTATTCACACACACATATTGCATACACCAGTGAGTTGTATCGCATAAATTTTGATGAAACGTAACGTTTTACGATTATTCGTTTGTTCCCGCAGGATGTGGCAGGCAGGAGTTGGCCCGATCAAAGACAGATACAACATTGGTTGTAATCCACAATTTTCATTAGAAATTGAACAACCGGGCATTAATGGTGCTGTGTGGATTCTTTTGACGAGACATATCACAGATATCGCAGACTTTAGACAAAATCAAGAATATATAACCGTACTGGTTTATAAGAATAATGGACAACGTGTTTATTACCCACGTAAGTCCATCGGCTTTTAAAAAATTTCTTATTTCACATGTAACACAGCATCTTCTCTATGTAGACGATCCTCCACCTTACATCGATGGTGTACGAATAAACAGTCCACACTATCTTACCAAGATAAAGCTGGACTCTGGGAGCGAATCACGTTACACTCTAGTCATATCTCAATATGAGAATATGAATACAATTTATTACACGCTTCGCGCTTACGGTACATGTCCGTTTTCTTTGCGCAAAATTGAGGATCCTTATCGATTTGAGAAAGAGGTAAGTGCGACATTGAATTTCTTGAAATACCAATCAAACTGGAAATGATACTTATTTGTAAACAATCGAAACTCTCAGATAACCGATGGTCAGTGGATCGGAGAAAGTGCAGGAGGTTGCGGTAAACATCAAGCGACCTATTGGAACAACCCACGTTATCAACTGACCCTTAAAGGATCTACCAACAATAATCATTTGTTAATAATCTTGAAGGGCCCGAAGCAATATCAGATTGGCTTCGATCTAACTGCGGATTCAGAGACCAACTCTGATTTTGGCAACACGTCCTCCGGACCTTTCCGGTTCGTATTATTTTCTGAATTTCTTTTAATAATATTACTCTGGCGTTCGTATACATTTTCAATTTGCAACTTTTTAGATCTGGTTTTGTTTATCTGGAGCTTCAGCATGTACCTAGTGGAACGTACACCATTATTCCATCCACATATACACCACATCAGGAAGGACCTTTCTTTCTTACTTGCAAATCATCTTGTGAATTGCAGCTCGTTCGCATCCAATAATAATCATGACAAACATAGATCCGATAATATGAAATTCAGTAAATATTAGGAAGTTTACAATGACTCGTCGACGTTATGCGCACACAATTAAGGAAGATTAGCTGTCCAGCATTCGAGATATTAGCACTGAAAATAATATTGATTGCACTGTATAGAAATTATCTTAATACTAATGCTAATCTCGGATTCTGGATGGTAAATTATTTTAGTCCTTCAACATTCTAACACCGAACGAATTTTCTATCACAATTTTATGGGTAAGTCTGCTGGAATTCGACTCGGACTTTTTACAATAATATACGAACAATAAAGTGCAAGCAAAATTATTTTGAACATTTGTAAATGTTATTGTACGCTTCAACTCTCACTTTGTAGAATGGAACAAGCGGAGTCCCGGTACACGTGTGGGAATTTTACACGAGCTAGAAAACCAAGCCAAACATTCCATCCACAGGTTGGATTTAGGACGGTTTGTTGAGGTTTGCTAAACGCGCTGTCCTGACTTTTAATGCTCAGTCGTTTAAATCGTCGCGGCATTCGCCATATATATGACTACCGTAGCTTGCGGCCAACTTAACGTGGGTACAAAAAAGTTCATCTTTTGACCGCTGAGATGTCGCAGAACCAACTGTCGAGGTTTCAACTTTTGTGGAGCGTTGCTGATTTCTCCCCTAATCTCTGCTAACACTTTACTGGTTCATATTGCCCTATCAAAATACTCACCCGTTTGGGCATGCGCAAAGATTCCATAATTTGGACCGCAATTGTGAAATTGTCGAGGTGATTCCTAAAAAAAAGAGTCAATTGGTGGAGGATTTGGCCATTAGGCCGACAATTGCCCGTGGAGTTCGGAAAATTCTCAAACATGATCTCTAAAAAAAAGGTCAATCGCGAGCGCCGTGAAACGACAGTAAGCCGTGCGCCGTCTCTGTTTTGCCGGCGTTGAGAATTTTGTCTGTGACATGAGAATTTCATGACATGGTATGAGAACAGTTTCAGAGCCATCTACCATCCCTGCGCGAAGGTCCTATCTACATTCTCGTGCGCTACCTCGTCCAACTTCAATGAGAGCGCAAAGCTAGCATTGGCTGGCATGACAAGTGCATTGTGTACGCCGAAAACTGTCAAACTGTGAAGTGTTGTTGCATTATATGAATACAATGGAAACCTCTTTCTCACCAACAGACACGTCAACGAGTGAGCACAGTATATCGAGTATTGGATCAAATGTTTCGACTGCAACAACTACGACAACAACACAAGATGAAAACTTTAGCGTACCTAAACATGCAGAAAATAGTTTACGCGTTATGGACGAGTATCTGCAAAGACAGCAATTGACGGACGTCACGATCATAGCAGGTTCGAAATCATTATCTTGCATAGCCGCGAACTCTTGGGTCGATGAACTCGAGCGAGTCCTTTGTTCGAAAAATCGCCATTTTCCTCCTTTTTGGCTTTTGTTCATTATTATTTCAAATATATAATTGGTGTATGTGTGTGTAACATGTGTATTTTTTACAGGCGGACGACGTTTTCCTGCTCACAGATTAGTACTCAGCGCTGGTTCCGAATATTTCGCAGCTATGTTTACGGGTTCGTTACGAGAGTCTACACAAAATGAAGTAGAATTAAAAGATGTTGATCCAGACGCACTGTGGTTGCTCATACGTTATTGCTACACTGGTAAAATATTAAATAATTATAATTTTAGAGAAAACTGGAGAAAATTGTTACAAATAATCATTCATATTAAAAACATCCCTTTCTATGATAATAGTATATTGATATCATTATTACGAACCAAATCGCGTAAAAATGATGGAATTTAAATTACATAAATAAGACAGAAACAGTTAATTGAGGATAAAACTTTGCAGGCTGTATAGAATTGAAGGAGGAGGGCGTCGAGACTCTTCTGGCAACTGCCTGCCTTCTGTATCTGAATCCTGTGATAAATGCTTGCTGCGAATTTCTCGTTAAGCAATTACATCCTAGTAATTGCCTTGGTATACGAATGTTTGCCAATACCCAAGGATGTTCGCTTCTCTTGAGCATAGCTCACTCGTACACAATGAAACATTTCAGGGAAGTGATAAAGAATCAAGAATTTCTCATGCTCTCCGCCAGCGAAGTTGCCAAATTACTAGATTGTGACGATCTTAATGTTCCATCGGAGGAAACAGTTTTTCACGTAAGAATTGCACAAGAGGGTTTAAGAAAAGTGAAATAAACAATCTTTAATGCACATTTTGTCACTTGTTTACGTATCTCTTAGGCTTTAATGAGCTGGCTGCAACATGATCCTGCAAAGCGAAGCAAAGATGCTGGTAAATTATTGGGTTTCGTGAAATTGCCACTTTTGTCACCAGCTTTTATAGTCGATTATATAGAAGGCAACGAGATATTCAAAAGTCACAGCTCAGCCCAAGAATTGGTGATAGAAGCGCTAAAGTATCACTTGCTACCGGAAAGACGATCTTTGCTACAGTCATGTCGAACAAGACCCAGAAAGTCGACGGTCGGACAATTGTTACTCGTCGGTGGAATGGACGCTAACAAATGTAGGGTCAATCGGGGTAACTGCTAAATACAGCTTCGATAATGTATGTTTCTAAAGAGAATTTTTATTTTTACAAGATGTGAAACGTTAGAACACTAAAAGTTATGAAGAAGTCCGTGCAAGTTTCAATGTTATCGTGAAATATTTATGGCTATTGAAAGTGAATTGTATTCATCGTTGACAACTCTAGGTGTCACAGGGATCGATGCATATTCCTTGCACGAAGATGCTTGGACGTGTCTGGACCGTTCGAGCGGCAACCGCGTGCAATTCGGCGCTGCGTTAATAGACAAAAAATTGATCGTTGCTGGTGGCAGAGACGGCCTGAAAACTTTGAATACTATGGAATATCTTGATCTGACATCCGGCATTGGTACAACATGGAACACTCTGCCCTCTATGAGCATAAACCGAAATGGACTTGGTAAAATTGGATTTGGGCGAAACGAAAAGTATGAGATTATTTTAGAAAAAGATAATCATGTTATTTTGGGCTCAGGTATCGCCGCACTCGGTGGTGCTTTGTACGCAGTCGGAGGTCACGATGGTTGGAGTTTTCTGAATACGGTAGAGCGATGGGATCCGGGAACTCGGCAGTGGAGTTATGTATCACCCATGTCGATACCACGATCTACCGTTGGGGTGGCTGTTTTAAACAACAAGTATACAGAAAAGTTTCAATACAATTTTGTATGCACAATGCATATTAATATGAAGACGTTAGTAATAAGGAGAAATTGTTAATGGTATATTCGCAGATTATATGCAGTGGGTGGACGGGACATAAGCTCGTGTTTGTCTACAGTGGAGTGCTACGATCCGCATACGAACAAATGGACCGCATGTGCTCCGATGTTAAAAAGTCGAGGTGGTGTTGGCGTTGGCGTATTAAAAGGATATCTGTATGCTCTCGGTGGTCACGATGCTCCGAAGAGTAATCCCGATTCAAGTAGATTCGATTGCGTAGAGAGGTATTTATATCAATAAATTCATGTCGAAAATCACGTTAAAATAAGTCTGCCCTTTTATTTTGAATGTATTATTTCAGATATGATCCTAAAACCGATACGTGGACGATGGTTGCACCAATGAGCGTTGCTCGTGAGACCGTTGGTGTTTGTACTCTTGGCGATCGTTTAATGGCTGTGGGTGGTTACGATGGTCATCAGTATCTCACTCTCGTTGAGGCGTACGATCCTTATCTCAACGAATGGCAGAGAGTAAGTAAAATAATCCGTATCGTTTATTGCTTCGTATTTTCTATTTTAAATCGTTGTTCTCCTTCTGCAGGTCGCTTCCCTTAAAACCGGTAAGGCAGGCCCGTGCGTTGTTGTCAAATGTCCGATCGGCTGAAACTGACCAAATAGAGAAAGGAAATTCTTAATGCGTACTCTTCAGAAATAGAAGTAATTTATTTCAAGAACCGCCAATGGCTGATCATATTTCGTTCGCTTGTAAGAGAAATCGTGCACAAAGCCAAATATCAAAGCTGCCCATTATTCAAGCTTCAAAATCTCTACTCATTTTTACAACAGAAAAAAGAGAACTTTGCATTGTTTTCGTTAGTGAGAAAAAATGTCTCAGAGCTCGCTTAAAGACTGAAATTATTTGCGGAGAAAATTCGTTTTCGTCAGGTGAAGTATTATTTATTATTTTAATGTTTTTGTTTTTTTACATAAGCTAAGCAGTCTCTCCTATAAGTTTGTAATACCATAAGAAATCGTTCACGTAACAAAAAACCAACAAAGCTAATCAAATTACGCGTGCCTCGGCGTCGTACGAGTTTAAAACATTGTTGTCAAATTCAATGGATATGAAGCATTTTTTACACAACTAAAATCGAATAAAAATAATTTACAGGAGCCCATGGATTTGATCACCCATATTTCACACTTTTATTTACACACGCAATCTGTATTGATATTAGATTGATTCACGTTGAATACGATAAATTTTATACCTCTGAGTTTCAATTTTGCGTCAAGTCGGATCATGTTTTATGCGGACGTTCCGCTTTTACGTCTCTCTCGTTTCTAACAAGCCGGAAATGTCCTGAAATGTGAAAAACGAGGTAAAATTATCGTTACAGATTTATTTAAAATAGATGTATATTGAATTAAGATATTAACCGTGGAAACTCCGAAGCTGGTTCCGCGAATTTGTGTCTGACCATGAAAGTTGCAACAGCCTCGGCAACTTTGTCCGGCACGTCTTCATGGACAGCATGACCACAGGCTGGCAAAACTTGCATTTGGAACTTTCCTGCAACGAACGAAATAGAACAATTGCAATTTTGTGGAGAAGAATATTTTCCAAATTGAATGCATTTGTCGTAAAATATGAGGCAAACTAATACCTTGCATTTGTCCGACAGTTAGTTCGCGATCTAATCTATCAACACCCGCAAGGAGGAGCATTTTCGGTGCAGCGACATTTAAAAATGCAGCAGAGAGACCCTTGAACCAACCAGACCAATAACGCTCTGTCTTTGCTAGATCTATTCTCCATGTATATTTTTTATTGTTGGGAGTAGTCGCATGAAGAGGCGGTGGCATACTAGCATTATCCTCTTCCTGAATAACATCGTCACGCTGAATCATTGGTTCGTCGACGTGATCCTCCTCGGGATTGGAATTGTTTAGCAATTCTTCAATTTCGTGAGTTGCTAACTTATTACTATGAATACTGAAATTCATCTGACATTAGGAATAATGTTGCTTCAGGCTCAAGTAAGAAATACAAGAGCATACATACTTTTTTATTTGACCTGGAACAGATACTTTGGCTGAGGTTACATTCCGTATTTGGCCACTACGAACACTGCAATTTATATTATTAATTGTCGATTGTAACACGCTAATACTAATGAAAGGTTGAGGCATTAGAAAACTGTACGACTTTAAATTACATACCACCACTCTATAGCTTGAGGTATAGAACTGAAAGTCGTGGGTCGAGATCTGAGGAAACTTTGCATGGAAGCCAATGCGTCCATTGCCGTTCCTTCCACGACATCTATGACTGTGAGTCCCAGTAGATTTTCAAGAAGAGGCGCCGCTCGCACAGCCACTGCACCACCCATGCTGTGGCCAACAAGAATTACCGAATCACCTCTGGCAGCTTCCCCTATTATGCCAGCAACATCGCTGCAATGGTAGAAGAAAAAAAAATAAAAATTGAATTATTTTCTGCTTTGTTAAAACTGATTTCCTTACGCAGCCAAAGTATCCACCTCCAAATCTTCATCGTTTGTAGTGTGAGAGTCCCCGTGGCCTCTGAGATCAATGGCCATTATCTTGCATGTCACCATAGACATGATTGATTTCTTAAAAAAACAAAGTCAATTTTTACCAGTGCTTATTCAATTGTGGATAAAATTGATTTTTTGGCATTAATTCAATAGTGTTTACTTACGGTGAACTCCGCCCATGTTAAAGCTCCATATCCTCCGCCATGAAGAAGAACCAATGTAGGCCCTTCGTTTCCAATGGTATAAATGTGAAAGGTATTTTCACCCACTCTTACGTCTTTAGAGTTATCAAAGTATGGTGACCAGGTAATTGGATCATAATCCCGTTTGCGTTGCATTGCTCTTGTTTTGGATGTTCTGCATGAAGATCAATGCAGCATTTCGACCGTGAATGCACGAGAAAAAAGCATTATTTTTATATTTGGTACGTACGTACATGGAATCGTGATATCGTCGACGATCGAGCGAGAGCGTGTTTTCGTTCATGATATTAAACTTTCAATTTGGCTTGAAACACTAAAAAAAACAATTAGCGAGGCTTAAATGCCAAAGACTAACCTAGATGATGACATTGGTATATTGAAACCAGAAGGTGGTAGTCTCGCTTTTAGGATCGTCTTTTGTAGGGAAGACATCGTCGTTTGTCACCAATAAAGTGTTCGTATGATTTTTTAGTTCGTATCTTTGTTGCAGCAATAAATCGCGGTTTCCCGCTGTAGTAAAGAAGCGCTTTTATATTTGTTCTTTCGAACGTCTTGTTAACTCGATCGTAAACAAAACTGCGTATGTTTGGACGGATCTCACATTAGTTCTGGGTGCACACTGATCAAATGTCAAGAAGGAATTTCCGGTTGCGGGTAAAACCCGTTTACATGAAGCGATATAGTTCCGGTTGGAGTGTGTCGCCATCTATTGAATTATCTGAGAATTCGAGTTGATCTATTTACCGAAATTTTCCAAGATAATCTTCTTGTTAATGAAAATTAATACAAGTTTTTAAAGGCCTGATTTGGTTCTTTCGATTCATTTTTATCTTAGCCGCACGCGTACGATTTTTTAATAATTGTACTAGCGTCCGGTTACCTAGCGTTCAACAAAGTTCTTCGTCTCTTTATCGCAACAAGAATATCGCATTTTTCTATGGATTCCTATTTCAATCAATGAGCCCATGTTTTGATGCTATTCCGCATAGTTGGATACGGCTTCTCAAGTCCGTTAAAATGATGTTCGCTAAAGAACAAGAAGTTATCTCGTTATCTGTCGCACTTTGGTTAATGTGGACGCGTCTTTCTCGGCTTTTGAAACGGGACGCTGCCCGCCGATGCGCCTATATCGTGATTCGTATCTACTACGCAACTTCCGCTGGCTCCGCTGCCTGAGCAAAATGGACGCCTTTGTGTCTGTTTTCTTCGTATTCACACTATAAATATCGTAATTTATCCTGTGAACAGTCGCAAATGGCGCTTTCTGTGTTTACACGGCGAGACGATAATAAGCAAGTGAATGAAGTTTTCTGTGTTTCGTTAAGGTGTTTTGCGTGATAAACGAACGGTGGGAGATTAATAAACGCGTCCAACCAAGTAGGCCACAGCCACGGATTGACAATTGAGTTGATATCGGTGACCCGAGACTCGAAAGTTTTTACGTGTTTTTTCATACACGAAAACCTTCGTATTTGGACATCAGAGACGAATTAACGTCAGTATTGTGTCATTGACAGTCACGAGAATCGTGAATTAGCCAAGTGCTCCCGCCAAAATTGCACCCGCACCCCTGCATTCCACGGCATAAAAATCGTCGCTTAAGGAGGGTAAGGTAAATGACACAAAATTCATCGAAAACTCGTACTCGATTAGGAAGGGATAATTTCGTGCACGAACTTTTACAACAAATTATGTTCAATTTTCGACCATATACGATTGATTTGATATTAATTTGTGATCGCGATTTAGGAAATACGAGCATCTGCTTATAATCATGTTTTCATACAATCTCATATGGCTGTCTCGGGCAGGCACTAGCCTGGTTAGAGTAGGTTCAAGCAAAACAGTTATTGACAAAGTTATCACCGAGATCCACGACTCTTCTTTCCCTTTTATCAATCAGAGTGTGGTTTTGAATTCAAATTCGATAACATCGAAGGTTTACTACATGGAATGAATATAAAGATTTGTTTATTGCTGGTTTTTGCTTTTTTCCTATACGTATTGATTCCATAACAAGTAACGTGTACGACGTAATATTAATATATTTTAGTTAATAATGTAATAAACGTTATCATCACGAGCAAGCCCAATATTTTTACACTGTTTTCATTCCCAGAAAGGAGAACACGATTGAGGAACTGAGTAATTTGGAAATCTACAGAAAACTTGTGCGAGGATAATTTTATATTGTACTTCATGGGTTAACAATCGCAAATAATTGGTAAGGTAAGTACAAGAAACATGAATGCAATTTTCCGTGTATTTTGTTTTTTAAATACATACAAGAATGTACTTTAATGAAGAATTACAACGCTTTATATCCTGTATTATTGTAAACGATCTCCCATGTTCAGAGTTCGCTGTGCAATTACATTTTTGAACTTCCAATTACTATAGGGAAATTGATCAATGCACAAAACATATTTTGTACTATTTTATGGGAAATATTAAAGGAAACTTTTGTCTCGATTCACAGGTACAAGAAGGGCTGGTCCAAGCCAAAACCATGGATCGCCTATTACAGGATCCAAGAGCATCATCGAAATTCGGCTGAGAAAAGCGTCAAGCAACATGGGAACCTGAAAAAGACTTTGTCGATTTTGACAGAGAAACTATTCTTAGTGTTATTTAGTGTCTTACTGAAAAAATTGTGCATCGTCGAGAATAAAGCAACGATCATACGCGGCGGGACATTGACCAAAAGGGTGGTCTGAAGAAAAAAGCAAAGGAACGGGGGGGGGACCAAAATTTAAAAAGTGCCCAAACATGCGTATATTTCGCGATGTGGAAACAACATCCGGTATCCTTGAGTCATTTGCACTGATAAAGGATCATCGGGTGTTGTGAGGTTTCGTGTAATCCGAAAATTCTCACATTTTATACATCAAAAGCAAGAAACACGAACAGAAGGGACAAAACATCGGGCCTGTCGAAGGCTCGACATTGACATTCGTGAATAATACACGCCCCAGGCTGTAATGCCAGAACAAATCAAATTCAAAATGAACGGGGTTATACCGAGTGTACCAATAACCACGCTAGCGGGCATTGCGAGTCTCACGGACTTGTTACCCGAGATGCCACTACCGACACCTCTGCCGCAGACACTTACGAATAAATCGTTGCTGTTTCATCCTCGTGTGGCGGAGGAGGCGCAGATATTACTGAGCGTACGCGATGAGAATCTCGTTCCTCAATTGATCACCTCATTGTCGCAGACCTCTTCCGACCATATCGAGCTGAAGGATCATTACGCGAATATCGAGCAACCACTGGAGAACGAGCAAAACACCCCGGAATTATTGAAAGCCATACTCCAAATAAATCCGGACGTTTTCAAGGGACCTCAGTACAGCTCGCCGAGAAATTGGTCACAGCAGGGTACGCCGTTGATCCACGCAAATCAATCACCCGCCAATTACGGACGTTTCTCACCATCTTACTCGAGCTCGTCCGGTTCGAGGCAAACGCCTCAGGGTTCGCCGGCTCATCCGGCAGCTGCGAGAACGGTCTTGCCACCGCCTCAAAGTGGCATATCGCACGCACAGCATCCTCGTATGCCAGTAGCGCCCCAGAATCATGCTGACCTTGCGCAAATGTCACCATTCGCGGTGCCATCCCCATCGCCACGGGCGACTGTAATCACTGAACAGACGAGAACCTCAACGACGCCACAGCACATGCAGGAGGACGTTAATTGTATAAATCAAACGTTGACGAGCATCAATCCACAGAATAACATATATTCCCCGGCTCACATGGGATCGCCAAGTACACCAGTAATGGCCGTTGGTAATATCACACCGCAGCATCAAAACATTGCCACGACGATCTCGCCGGTACAAACGATGCACATCACGTCACCTATGCACGGTGGTATGCCGATTCAACAGCAGCAGCAGTCCCAACAAATGCAAGTACCGCCCATTCAACAACAACATCAGCAGCAAATTCATCATCATCATCAGCAACCGCAACAACATCAGCAACAGCAGCAACACCAGCAGCATCTGCAACAGCAGCAGCAGCATCAAGCTCAGCTGAATATTAATCAAATGCAACCAAACATTTACGAACCCATGATCAATCAGCAACTTCATCATCCTCTGGTGAACGATCAATCGATGGGTCTCGATAACGTCGTAGCTGACAATCAACAATTCTTGCTCGATCCGACAACTGGGTTACCGGAGATTGATCTGCCGATCGAAGATATCGCAACGAAACAATTGCCGATACCGATGTTACAGGTAACAGAAAATCTCCCACTTCCGGTTGTTCATCAACAGCAACAGCAGCAGCCACATCAACACCACCATCTACAGCAACAAGACCAACAGCAACAACAATCTTTGTCAACGTACGCGAGTCTCAACACGGAAGCTTTGCTGAGCTCCATGGACACTGCCATGGGCCTTGAGACCATTCCTCCGCATCAGCAGAACAACAACATGACGATGGATATGAAAATGACGACGAATCAACAGACCAACGAATCTAAAATGAAAGAGCCCGTTGTAATGTTAAATAGGCTATCGTTAGCCGATCAAGCTCTGATGCAAAAATCTCTCACAGCATTTGCCGAAAAATCGCCGACACGAGCCGCAAAAATGGGTCTGACGAATCGTAGCGAGGTCGTGAAAACAGATTCCGAGAGCGAGGAAGAAATTGGCGAGAGCAACAAATATTTCAAAGCACGAGCGAAGGAGCGTCAAGTGCAACGTGAGAAAGATCGCGCGGAGAGAAAGAAGAGCGACGACCGAACGAGACGAAGAAGAAGAATAATCGACGACGATGATCAAGACGATACGAATGAGGAGAGGAAAGAGAGCTCGCTGTCGCCATTAAAAACGAAAATACGAAAAATCGAGAAGAAGCTAATGCCCGTATTGGCAAAATTGAGTGTCGACGAGCTTATGGAGACCAATACTTATCAGCGTTTCAACACGACGATCGAGACGATATTCGAGAATACCGAGGACGCCGGGGGTTTTGCTGAAATGGATGACGACGGTGACGTACCTGCAGAGATGATGATACCCAAGTATCAGCTGCAAGATCTTTGCACCGAAGCGGCAAAGCTCAAAGCTCTCGGTGCTATGGAGTCAATTCCAAGCGACAGATTGATCAGGCTATTGAATATACTGGAGAAGAATATACGCGACGGGGCGAGAGTATCGCCGTTAGCAGATCCCGACGACGACGTCGACGAGAGCCGTTTGTGGACACAAATGGCGATGGAACGTGTTCAACGTGCCGTCGACGCTTCTCTCATAGCACTTAACATAATGACGTCGCAGAATATGCCGAAAACCGTTTATCTCGAGGATGTGATAGATCGTATAGTGCTTTTTATGAAGTTTCAATTACAGAACACGATTTATCCATCCTTCGATCCGGTATACAGAATAGACTCGAAGAATAAGACTGATCATTATAATTCTAGCGGTCGTAAGAAGCGGGGCCACATGAAGGAGGTCAGAGAGAAGAGTATACTTCAGGTTTACAACAAAATGCGCGAGCTCGTTGCACTTCTCGCCGAATTATTGAATATCCAGGTATTGACGGACACAAGCGTGTTACACGCCTCGACACTCGGAGTCGCGCCTTTCTTCGTCGAGGCAGTCAGCGATCTACAGCTGAGTGCACTTAAGCTCGTTACCGTTATATTCACGAAATACGAGAAACATCGTAGATTGTTGCTCGACGATATACTCGCCTCGATAGCGAGATTACCAAGTAGTAAGAGAAGTCTACGAACGTACAGGTTGAATTCGGAGGATCACATACAAATGTTAACGGCACTCGTGTTGCAGCTGATACAGTGCGTGGTCACTCTGCCGGAAAATATCTCCAGGAGCGACAAGAATTCTCGACTTGGCGAGGACGAGAAACAGCAACGAGTCGATGATACGGGCAAGAAATCTATCACTATTGATGGCGACGTTCTCATCATCAACAAGTACGAGACAGCGACGAGAATAGCCGGCAATTTTTTGAACGTTTTTCTCAACAAGTGCGGCAACAAAGGCGAGGAGATAGATTATCGACCGTTGTTCGAGAATTTTGTTCAGGATCTCTTGGCAACGGTAAACAAACCCGAGTGGCCCGCTGCCGAATTGCTTCTCAGTCTCCTGGGTACTCTCTTGGTAGGACATTTTTCTAACAAGAGCTCGGACATGTCGCTGAGAGTAGCGTCCATCGATTATCTCGGTGTCGTTGCGGCGAGATTGCGCAAGGATGCGGTCAATTCGCAGTGCAAATTATCAACGATAGATCAGATAATACGTGACATCAAGGCGGAGCAGCAGAAGGACACGGAGTACGAACAGTCGAAGGATCGCGAGGTCTCCGGATTGAACGAGGATGAAGAGAGAACGATGTTTCTACAGCGTGTATTATTGGATTATCTCGCTGTTAACGGGACTAAGGACTCGGCTCTCGGTTACGCGAGACACTTTTATCTCGCCCAATGGTACAGAGATTGCGCCATCGAGAAGACTCGAGTAGGACAACCTAAGAACACACCGACCAAGAAGACGCACAAGAAGCGACCTACGAAGAAGAAGAATAGTCGTCACATAGAGAGCGATCCGGACAGCGACACGGACATCGAGGAACTCGATGCTGACGAGAACGACAATAACGAGCAGAAGAATTCCGAGGCTTATCGGATAATCGAGGAGAAGAAGAAATTCATCATTGCTCGCATACGTCCGTCTAGCTCGGCGGCGAAACCGGACGTACTTCAAACTTATATCGATTACAATTCTGCGGAATTGATATCTCAGTATCTCGCATCGAAAAGACCGTTCTCCCAGAGTTTCGATAAATATCTCAAACAAATATTGCAGGTACTGACGGAATCGTCGATAGCTATACGCACAAAAACCATGAAGTGTCTGACGATGATCGTCGAGGCTGATTCTAGCGTACTCGCGCGTTTCGATATGCAAATGGGTGTGAAACACTCGTTTCTTGATCACTCGACGTCCGTCCGTGAAGCTGCCGTAGATCTCGTTGGTAAATTCGTACTGAGCCGACCCGAATTGATCGACAAGTATTACGACATGCTCTCAGCAAGGATTCTTGATACCGGAGTAAGCGTGAGAAAACGCGTGATCAAGATTCTCAAGGACATATGTATGGAATGCCCGGACTTTCCTAAGATACCGGAAATATGCGTCAAGATGATAAGACGCGTGAACGACGAGGAGGGCATAAGGAAATTGGTGATGGAGGTCTTTCAGAACATGTGGTTCACACCGGTCAGAGAACGTCCGACGATAGACTCTAGCGCTCTTCTGCGCAAAGTAATGAACATAACGGATGTTGTCGCAGCTAGCAAGGACATGGGTCTCGAGTGGTTCGAACAACTGCTGGTTAGTCTGTTCAAGCCCAAAGAGGACAAGGACGACAGTACGAAGATGCTTACCGAGCCACCGAAAGCTCTTTTAACAGCTTGTGAACAGATCGTCAATTGTCTGATCGAGAATGTCTTGCGACTGGATGAAACGAATCTCGAGGACGGTAATACGGAGAAGAAAGGATCGTCCCAGAGGCTCGTCGCGTGTCTAACCACGCTCTATCTCTTCGCCAAGATAAGACCACATCTGTTGGTTAATCACGCAATAACGTTGCAGCCTTATTTGAGCCTCAAGTGTCAGACACAGGGGGATTACAAGATAATAAGCAGCGTCGCGCATACCCTCGAGCTCGTCGTACCTCTCATGGAACATCCGAGCGAGACTTTTCTCGCTCAACTCGAGGAGGATTCCATCAAACTGATACTCCAACACGATCGCTCGGTAGTCGCCAGTTGTCTCTCCTGTCTTGGCTCTATCGTCAATAACGTAACGAGAAACTTCAAACTAATACGCGACTGTTTTAACAAATATTACGGTCATCTGGAGGATTACAAATCTATCTACGAGAAGGATTCGAATAATCCTGTGTTGCTGAAATATCGGCCTTACTTCAGACGAGCTCTCTTCACCGTTGGCCTCCTGCTGAGGCACTTCAATTTCGAGGATCCGGAAGTCATCGAGGGCTTGCCACCGAATATCAAGGATCGAGTCTTCGAGACTTTGAATTACTTTCTTCACCAGGACAACGACGATATAAGACAGTACACGTTATCAGCAATTGGTTCGCTTTGTATAAGACACTACGAGTTTATGATGTTGCCTGAACTGAAAGAGCTCTATCATTATCTTCTAACGTCCGAGCATGCTCTTGTCCCTATGAGAATACAGGTACTCAACAATATCGAGGTTTATCTCCAGGAGGAGGAGAAGAGAATGATAAAGCAAGATCAGGAATGGGCGAAATTGTCGAAACAGGAGAATCTCAAGGAAATGGGGGATGTCTCGTCGGGAATGGCCAGCACGGTTATACAGCTCTATCTCAAAGAGATACTCGAGTCTTTTATACACAACACCGTTACGGTACGTCACGCTGCTCTCAAAGTAATACAACTGATTCTCGCTCAGGGCCTCGTTCATCCTGTACAAATCGTTCCGTATCTCGTCTGCATGAGCACCGATTGCGAGAAGATGGTGAGCCACAGCGCGGATAAACAGCTTCAAGACATCGAGAAGAAGTATCCAGGCTTTATTCACATGAAGTCGCAATTTGGGATAAAGCTAAGCTATCGTTTGCAGAAGATATTGCAGAACGAAGTTGCTGTACGTGGCCTGAGTATCAAAGAGGGTGAATTCCCCGGTGCTCTCAACGGTTTCTTATATACGATATTGAGAAACACGAAACAACAAAGGAGGGCAATCGTACTCTCGTTTCTCAAGCAATTCGACGAGAGCGTTAAGACGAGTCTCTCACAGATGCTCTATCTCGCCGATAATCTGGCCTATTTCACATATCAGGTTCAGGACGAGCCTCTGTTTATAATACACCATATCGATATTATAATATCGATGTCGGGAACTAATCTTTTGCAGTCGTTCAAAGAAGCTCTTTTGCCGAAAGAGGGCGCACCTGCGATCGCGTCACAATCTACAGCGGAACAACGCCTCCAGGAAGATGGTACGACGCCAATGACGGAAGAACAACAGCGACAACAACAACAGAGGCAAGAACAGTCGCATGAACCAATGGTGATTGCACCGACACCGCAATTGTACGGACCCGATGGACAATCCCGACCTTTGCCTTTGTTGTCGTTAGAGGACGATGAGGAAGATGAGGAAGACGACGAGAGTATACTCGCTAGATTACCGACGAACACGATGCTTCTAAGACAATATTTAACAGCCAGCCAAGGTTTCATGCTACTCCTAAATCTTCGACAACATCTCAAAGATCTTTATGGCTTTTCCGACGCGAAGATAAGCCAATATTCGCCATCCGAGGCTGCCAAGGTTTATGAGAAAGCGGTCAATCGTAAGAACAATCTTTTGTTCAAGCCAAAGGCAACTTTGCAAAAGTTACAGGAGGAGAACGACATCGAGAGGGAGCTCGATGATAATGGAAGGAAAAAACTCGTCAAGGATTATCTCGATTTCAAACAATTGATGTTGAAATTTGATCCTGAGGAGCCTGACGAGGATGGAGCACCAGGTGGCGATGGAGATACGAAGCAAACGACGAGCGATCATAATTTAACGTCGAGATTACCAAATTCTGAAATGATTAAATTACCAGATGGTACGATGGGCACGACCAACCCTCAGTATCATCAACAGCACAATATGAACGCGAGCCACGAACATCCGAATAATTCGATGAATTCGTTAGCGACGGCAACGACGGGGATGACGACGACGATCCCGTCGACAATGATGACGACGATGATGACGACAACACCAAGGGTACCCAAGTTGACGATACACGCTCATACGGACAACCGAGATCATCGCAAGCATCGTTCGCACAAAACCGAAAAAACGAAGAAACACAAGAAGAAGAAGCGAAGAAGAATATCCGATAGTAGTGATAGCGGCGACGATTGCAGTGACCCTGATTTTATGGTGTAAGTGCTCCCCTCGTCCCTCCCCCCCAAACCTGCCCCGTGTACATAAATGTAATTCGTCTGAGTGAGTTAGAGGTTTTTTTTAACTGGAGAAAAAGAGAGAGGGAGTGATGAGTATGAGTGTATGAGTGTGTATGTATGTATGTGAAAAAAAAACTACCAGGATGGGGTGAGAAATGGAAACTAGAGAAAGAGAGAGAGAGAGAGAGAGTGAGAAAAAAAACAATTAGATTTGTTCGCCAGTATCGATCCCAGTGCCGGACGCTTCGGACCCAATCAAAAAAGAAGAAACAAAGAAAGAGAGACGCATTGAGTGTACAGATAGCGATATTGGTGATAAAAACATACACAAATCTTCGGCGTAAAAGTGATAAGGAAAAGGAGGAGAACAGAATTATAGAACGAGGGAAATAATGAAAAAGCGAGAACTATGCTGGAACACGATTCTAGGCCATACTTTTTCCAAGCTATTCGTTCCTTCATTCTGTTTTTCTTCTTTTCTTTTTTTTCCTATATCTTGATAAGAGATTGGAAAGAGGCGCGCGCGACGGGGAAAGAGCATAAAATTACAACGGAGAACGAATGACTACAATCTATAAGTTCGCATACTTGATATAGTTACGAATTAATCGTTATCGAAGGAAAAGAAGAAAAACGAAACAAAACAAAAAAAAGAAAACACAAATTGGTTAACTAAATTTCATCTCGAACGGGGAAGGAACTTGGTTCAGCCATGACTATTATTGCTCTAGGTTTTACTTTTATTTCTTCTTCCTCTTCTTCTTCTTCTTCTTCTTCTTTTCAATCCATCTTCAGCGTTGATTCGGATTTAGTTCGGGCTTTCTTCAATTCTTCTTTTGTTTTCCTTAAATTCGTGTTTAGCTTCCTCGCGTCGAACTCGTCGAATCTATCGTTTCGAAGTTAACTATAAAACAGAAAGTTGTAAAACAGTTACGTCGCGAAGTAAAGTAAAACAAGAGCCAAGTTCCTCCAGCGATTGAGAGGCCAAGTACAATAGCGCGTTGTGAATTCGCTCGCGCTCGGATATTTTCATCCAAAAGTAAGAAAGAAAACAAAACAAAGGAAAAAAGAAGAAACTAATAACGAAAAGAAAACACACACACACACACACACACACACA
>JAPYZU010000551.1:0-25991 GCA_030523005.1 Tryphoninae sp. B BG-2022a
TATGTATGTATGTATAGTACGAGGAACTCTATATAGGTAGTGTGCGCGCGCGCGCGCGCGCCAAAGGGAAGACGAAGAGTCTTTGTTACAACGGTATAGACTACTGTCGAGAGCGAGAGAGAGAGAGAGAGGGAGAGATTGCAGCGAGTTGTTCTTCTCATCCAGCATCCACGGTTACTCTTATCCAATCATCAATATTAGTATAAGCTTGGCACTAACGCAGTCTAGAGTGAATTTGACACAAGCTCCTCTGCACTGTTGATCCACTGACCGAGTTTTTCGAGAGGTAATGCCGCAGGCAAAATACATAAATATATGCATATATGTATACGTATAGGTATATTTCGGATATATCGCGGGAGTTAAATCATGGGCTCGGAACGTTTTTTCTTTTTTCGAGTTTTCTCTTGGGCGTTGGTCTCGGGCTCAGTTTGGAAGGGACAAACAAAACACAAAAATTCGTCCGCTCAAATGCTATCCCTCGCTCCCTGCTTTTTATCGATTATTAACCGATACTATAGTGAAGCACGAGGTTGTTATTCGTGAAATTGAATACAGGCACGATATGTTAGTACTCTACACGAATCTTCTATATAGGTACGTCCCTTGTGTAGAGGGACGACACATTCTAACCACGTTCTCAAAAATAATACGTTCGGTCGTTATTTTTTATTTCATGTTGTTTTTTAATACTCAAATAGAATCGCTACTTTTTCTGCTGAATGAAAATCTTGAATACCTGTATAAAGGTACCTATACTATATATTGCTGAATAAAATTAAAGGGATTTTTTTGTTCCTTACATAGAATTGTCAATATTTGACAATTTTGGCTGTATTTGTCGTACGAGAATGAGAAAGAAAACACTTCAAGCTCGGAAAAGAAATTCCTTACATTTTCTTCGTTTAGTTTCGGTTAATGTCTTTTATGAAAATTTCTTACTCCAAATTATGATTGATTGATTTATTGCATCGCAAAGATTGAGAATTTAGTTATAGATAAACTTGGTTTTCGATTTTTGTCCGATTTAGCGGAAGACCGAGGTAGATGGCCATTGTTCTTTTCGTAGATGTATCAAAATAAAAATAAAAACATTTCGAAAATTCTTTTAACGTATAATCAGACTTTAAACATTTATCTTTAAGATAATTGCCACAAATATAACAAATTCTTCCGTGATCACCCCTAAAACCACATTTAACATCGAATTGGCGATTGGCTCCCTCTTTACTACTCACGGGCTAACTCAAGGTGGCCATGTCTACCAATTTTCCGGGTAAGATGGTCACACAAAAAAATAGAAATAAATAAAATGTATGACAAATTTTTGGTTTATCGAATAGCCGTGTTCGTACACTTTTGAAAAACTCGACGTAGAATATCAGTCCTCAAGAAAAGATTAGCGGTAAACAAAACAGTCAGTTCGAAATTTAGTTATTATTTCATTTGTTTTCGCTAGAGCTTTTGACGCGCGCTTGCACATACAAACGTACTTATTTATTGAATATTCTATGAAATATTATGATTGGCTATTTCTCCCAGACTTACTTACCATATGGCTAGTTGAATCCAAAATGGTACTTTTTGCTTCAAGCAAGTTCAATATTTCTCGAAGAAAGACTCGCAAAATTAACAAAAAAATCTTCAAAGCTTCAAAATTATATTTATATGAACGTCGTAAGATCGTTTTTTTTTTACCGAGATATGATTGTTAATATGTTTTTACTGCCAGCATTAACCTGTACTGGCTAAGGCGTATCACGAGGTAGGTCTTCTCTTGCGATTGCTTTACGTCCGTATTATCGATATTTTTGCATCAACTGTAATCTTTTAACTAAACAACTTTTCTTCATAACACATAAAAACGAGTTCATATACAACCAATTTTTTTACTTGTGCGTATATATATGTAGATGATATTAATAAGAGTTATCTGCGCATGAAAAAAGACTTAATTTCGAGAAGTTAAGATTGGTATGAAAGTGTCAACCTTAGCCTCGGCGATACCCTTGGCTATACTTATTAGAGGCGTAAGGGTATTTTCGTTCAATCACCATTAATGACAATAAATCCATTACATCCAATACGAGTCCAATAATATTACTCAAGGACTATGCAATGCCGTTATATTTTGCTAAATGTGTATGTAAAAACGAGAAGTACCCAAATTGCATGATACATCTTAAAAAGGTTCGATATAATCGGAAGCTCCAACCTGATCTTCTTTGCTTCAAATTGATATTTCGTCAAGACTATTCAACATTTTTCGATGATTTTATTTTAGTTTTATTCAGAAAGACTTTATTGATAATTTTGTATGGGATTTCTGAAGATATTCGAAATAGAAAAATATTGGAACCAGTTGAAAGTCGAAAAACATTAGTCCGAAAAATGCATATTCTCTGTATACCTTTTCTCTGGAACCGTACGTTTAATTTAGACCGTTTTTTGTTATGTGTGTATATTAAAGTGTTATAAACAATGTGTCGAGCCATTTTGTTCGATATTTTGTTTCAGAATTTTTTGACATCGTTATGAAATTTTGTTAAAAAATTTTTATCACGCTTTTTTTACTTTCAAATATATTTTTCTCGGGTCTGAGTCGTTTTTTCAAAAAAATGACTCGATGCATCCTTCGTTTGGATGTACTTACTGGTTACGTCAAAACAAAATATGCCGATACGATGAGTAGATTTCGAGAAAAGGTACATTGCGAGTGAAAAAAACATAACTTTTCAGGAGATACGTTTTTCTGAAAAAGTTTGAATTTCTAATGAATTAAAACGCTAACTTAAAAAAATTATTTAACATACTTCCAGTACTGGCAGAATTTCATGGAATTTGAACCATGTATCAAGAAAGACATGTACTTTCAGAAAAAAACTTAAATATACATTTTTTGACGCTGCGTCATGCTAAACCTCCTTAAGTGTTATGTGCAACGTGCGCTTCGAAATTTCCATCAGTAGGTACTCCAGCAAGCATTGAACAACCGATTAGGTTAAACATTGACAGATACACAGAGAATTATGGGAAAAAATGGCTCTTACAATTAGTATTTTTTTTTCTACACTTTTGGGAATAGCGTTGCAAGCGATGAGCGATTGAAAAACACCATCCGTACTTTGCCGATACTGAGCGTTAAAGTTTTGAGGGTATCTAAAGAATTATCACAAAAACTTTTGAAAAAAATATCAAGTAGGTAGGAAGGTTTTTTCTGAAATTCCAAAAATTGGGGATCGTATTTAAATTTACAGAACCCACTGTGTTCGTTAATGCAGCTTGGTCAAATCCCCGTTTTGCCAGCAACACTAACTGTGTCGAAATAATCGCGTCGGTTAGAACGAATTTACCTATCGAGGTTGTAAGTCTCCGATACACGAAGCGGAACGCGGTTGATCGACACGATCCACAGTAGGTCGGAAACCCAAATTTATGGCCAAAAGTGTGAAAAGTTTTCAATTCGTCTGAAAATCTGTACTCGGGGGTTTTTGAGGTCGCTGATTACGAATCTAAATCAAAATTTCGTAAAATAAAATCGCGGATCCAGTACGGCAAAACATTTTACGAAAAGCGAATTGAATCGAGGTGAAAGTCTATGCTCGGGGAGTTCTGGGGTCGCTGATTATGAATCCGAAGTCAAAATTTGGGAATACAAAATAGCGGATTCAATATGTACGACTTCTGTAGAAAAGGCGTTATATTTATGTCACATTGCAAAGGGTTTCCTTAAAATTAGGTTGATACAAAGTATTGAGATTAAAATAACATATACAAAGTGTGAAAATTAGCATTATATTTCTTAATGAATATGTATTCGCTTATAAAAACATTGACTGGCGGAAAAAATTACACATTCCGAATAACTGGTCAGTCATCGTGATACATTCGATTACATACAACTTTATTCATCGTCACCAGAACAATCTGATACACAGTCAGTGAATTCAACTGACAACGCATTGCCCGAGCTGTGTGCATTTGTTGAGACGCTTGACACCGTTAGTAACTCGATTGCTTCTGGTAGCAACGATTTTATTTTTTACCAGGTAATTTGCGCAGACTAGAAATGTATGGATCAGACGTTAATAGTAGGTGTCAAAAAACGTTCTCCATGGTTTTTATTCGGGAAAATTTTTGTAATAAATCCGATTTATTCTTCTTTATACATTTATTGATAGACTCTTGTGCGTTTTCGGACATTTGTCCAAGTGGTAATATTGCAAACTTTATAATCGCTACGCTATGAATCCAAATGTTATGCATTGAAGACGGCATATAAAACCACGGATACAACTGCACGTAGTCTCGAGCTGTTTGCACGGTATAATCTTGAAATCTGATTATATCAATCTCATAGCCACTCGAGAGTGTTTGCAATATAACGTGAAATCGTTTGATCAGGTCTTCATTTACCTCCGTAATCGAAGCAGAAGTGGTTGAATCTTCAAAGAACCGTCGAGCAGTATTCCTGTCATTGGAGCTACCAAATCCGGGCTTTGGTTGATTAACTATGAGACCCAATCGTATGCGGAAACTTTTTTGTATAGTTGCTTTTCGGTTTTTTACACCTTCTTTATCATTTGCAGTGCACACTTGCCACTTTTCAATTCGAAGTTTATACTCTACATGCAAACAACATTCGAAGAAGCGAATCCACGCATGCAGAGTCGATAGCCCGAACTGTAGAAAATCTTCATTGATTTTTCTTTTCAACATCGCATCGATATCGTTGAAGTCTTTTGATGTCGCTTGACATAAATAGCAACGTTGAGTAGAAGTATTATTCGCGATTGCATTGCAAACTTTACCATCTATCATGGTGAATGCAAGTTTGAAAGAAACGGTTATTTCTTTTCCACCAATGACAGTCTCGTAAGGGACAAGGTTACTTTCCTGTTGTTTAATAAACTCCATTTCGCTCACTGTGGCTTAATTACTTTCAGTCAAAAATTGAATTCTAATTGGCCGACAAAAATAGGCAGACGATGGCTTGGGATTTTTCCATACAACAAACGTATTTTTTGTTTCTTGGTCAACTGATATCAACTGTAATGGAACAAGCGACGTGTAAAATATGTTATCATCAGACTTACTTCCATTATCCTCGGCAAATCTTTGTTTATATGCACACTTTCTTGACATAAGTTTTTAATAACTTCGTCTTGAATCAACAAGATTCTCTGAATTGTGTGATCCAGCAAAGACTGCAGTTTTACTTCAACACTATATTCTGTAGCGCGAATGTCTGATTTCGGTGGATAACATTGAAGTTTTGCTTGATGTATTACATTATACGACGGAAATAACTTACAGCACTGTTCTCTGGTTGAATTCCGAAGTTTCTGATAGTCAGATTTTAACATATCAAGTTCAACTACAAGCGATAGGGTTTTATCAGGAGTATAAGGAATTTCTGAAATCGATTGCAAAGATTTTCTATACTTTTGAGCTCTTGATGGATTTCCCAGCGTCACATCTTGAATAACTTTTGCAGAATTAAGTCTACCAGTTGCTCGAAGGCTCCTTTGAGGCGCATAAGACGGTTCTTCGGTACTTCTAGTTGCACACAAATCTTCAGTTTTCCTCCGTTTTGAGCGCACACTAGCTTCAGCAAATCCTAAAGAAGGCCGACCCATGCTGTTGGACTGTATTGAAGCTTCTTGGATTTCTTCTAGGGGGACAAACACGTTGAGCCATATGGAAAATTTGTCGAAAAATCTGTCTTCGTGCCTCGAAGCTTGCTTCCACTTTTCATTAAATTGGGACAATAATGCGCGTATTGCAAGTTTTGCGTCATCCGACAGAGTAAAAGGTCGTTGTAGTTTTTCTGACATGAACTTTTCAATTTCCACATACGCTGAAGCTGCACCACGATTCAAATTATTGTTCATGAGTGTGAAAATATTTTTTCTCGTTAATGCAGGTGCTGCAGGATCATTGTCGGCAGATTCTAAAATGTTAAAGTATAATACATAAGAATAAGTAATGACATATTCAGCCCTATTCACAATTACTCATTCCACAATATTATAGATGACTATAATATTATGAAATGCTATAAAATTCATAAGGAAATTAAAAAAAAATCCTTATATTTGATACAAAATATTTCAATTTTGAAGCGTGAAATCTAAATCCGCTATGAAAACTGAGGGTAAGGATAAAAGAAATCTATTTGAGCCTCATTGGGCCCATGTGGGGCACTGTGCCCAAAAGGTAAGTACGCCCCTGAAGAGATAATTTGAAACCATACAACTTTTATCTGAATCACTTCTCCATATTTTGTGTTTTAATTGTTCGAAATTGAGAAAAATGAAATTTTTATCGCAAAACCTTGTACCAATAGCGGTGGCGCAAAAATGCGCAAATTTTTGTTGTTGTTTCCATTAAACAATAGAATAATCCACAATCTAGAATAAGTCCGGCTGCTTTACAATGCTTTACAATTCAACTTTTCTCTACGTGTTTACAATTTTCAGTACAAATTGTACGTTAAGTTTCGGAAAAATCATTCGTTAACTGATATCACACACACCATTATTACAAATTTTTCATCACGCAATAACATTCTACTTAATTTCCCCTTTCGAATCCATTTTGAAAATCGTCAATCAGTTTATTTTTCTATAACTGGCGACGTTTTCAAGAGCTCACTGAAAATTAGGCACCCGTTCGGTTCAAGCGAAGGGCACTTTCGAACTGGAACACGATAGCAAGTATAAGGGATCGTACCCTCTCGAGTCTGGAATTCCAACCTTGGACTATTACTTTACCTAACCCACCACTGCAGATCCGCGAAACCAAAACTTTATTTTTAGACTTTTGGCCGTCGATTTCGGTTTTCGTTCCATTGTGCGATCGCTCGAAAAATTTATTCGTACGCGATCCACTATTAGCAAACAAGGAATAAAATACACTGATTACGGATGGGTAGTAAGAATTTAATAATGACAATGAATTAGGTGAACAGTGAATAGAACAATTTAAATATGACACGTGGACAACCTTTTCTATAACGATACCGAAGAACGATCGGAACTTGATCGCCCGTCGTTTGAAGGATAGTTGAATAAAACTAATTTGGTTTTCGGGAAGAACAGAAAATCAAGACTCAGATCCGCGATGGTGGGAGAATTCTAAAAAGTCTTTGAATTTTGTATCGATGGATTTGATTCGGTTTAAAAATGTAGAAGGGATGTCCACCCTTCCGCAGCTATGGAAAAACCCTTGACTCCGCGAGCACGCTGCCTGTGGCAGGGTGGTCAACCGTATTTATTTCCACATCCGGTAGGAGTCATAAACCAAAAAAAAAACCCATTGGAAATGAAATTTTTTTATGGATGTCTTGCGACGTGATATTTTTTAGTTTCCAAGGATTATTATCCGGTCAATAAAAAATGTGCAGTGCACATTCCGCTTTAGAAGAATATGGAATATCCCACGATTGAGTCGGCTCTTTTCTCACCCTTTTATTTTTAGTATCTGAAAAAACTGTCTTACAATTAGTAGCTCGTCTGTGTACGAGACACACTGTATAACGGGTCTAGGAATAAACCAGTCTTCGATTCTCGGAAATGTTTATCCGAGACTAAATATATCTATTTCAAATAAGCTTGTCTGTTGCACGAGTTACGATGTGTGATTACATAGGTACATTTATTTTTTTAATAATAAACAGTACAATTCTATTGTACGTGCAAATTCTGTCTTTTGTTTCTTTACCCGCCTGCAGAGTTTGTTCAAAAATGATATTTATTTATTTTCATATTTTAGCATTTCTCGTTTAAGCTGCTTATGACGAGTAGGTACTTACGGAATGAATTTGCAAATGTTAATATCGACGATAGCGACGTCACTAAAAACAGAATAGCCGAATTTTCGTATAAAAGCCCTTCAAATAATATTCTCTTTATCATTAAAATAGAAAATATACTGAAAATCATAATACAAACTTCTTGTCGGCAGATTCTTGAATAAATATTACAACAACGGTTTAATGTGTGCTGTGCACCGCGTAATAAATATTGTTGGAAAAAGAGCCCGACTCTCATTTCCTTCGACAATGTTTATCTCACCGCCTAAGAAATGACCAATTTTTCAATGTCGTTTCGATTGGACAAATTTTATGTTCTTATTCAAATTGATTCAATTATCATACCTACTCTCGCATTTTGGACTGCACTTTTATACACACTTAACTTTAATTTTGCAATTATTAAGTACGAAGGAAATTGAGCAATAATCTGTGAGAAACGATCCGACGTGGCTACTATGGAGTCTGTATAAGGAGACCGGCCATAATACGTTGCGGCCACAAAAGATACTCACGCTTTTCGGTTCTCAATTGATTTAAATTAGTGTTGTTCGTGTTTGCATGCTATCGTGCATTGTCTATATTTACTAATACGTATAACGTGACCCACACGGATTACAGTATTTTAATTTCATATCGAACATTTGGGCCTGCAACACGAATTCATACAAAGAACAGCGTCATTTAGAAAGATAAATTTGATGAGGCAAAAGTTCTTCTCTTTTTGTTTTTGTTTAATAATTCATTAACCTTAAGGTAGTTGCCTCACTTTCTTTGTTCTTTCATGGCATTTTGTTTTTAGGTTTCCGTTGAAAATTCGCACAAATCTTCTTTGATATGATCTACGTTCCCGGAGGAGGTTGCTTTATGATTTAGGTTTGGATTTGGGGTTTTTCGTCAATTGCCTGCTGTTAATTACGTAATTACTCATCATGAAAGACAATTGTATTATTAGTGAAAGCCTGTATCTAACAGAAATAACCCCTAGGAGGAAGTCATTTAAACCAACCAGAGCCCATGTATACAACTTATGCGTGTATGTGTGATTTGGCGATTGTCTTACGACAGCGCCGCCATCGACGTAATCCGAATTACTAGATGGCACGCTAGTCCGACTATCCGAGAGCATTATGGACTTCGGTTCCTTATAGGTACAGGCTCCGTATAACCATTTTGTAGACACGCTATGCACTGCATGGTTAACGTTAGTTGGTCTAACCAAACCAAACCATTTTGTATGTGAGAAAAATTGAAAAAAAAATGTCGATTTTAATGTCACGATAGAACTACCGTGACAATATTGGATAATTCTGGTAAAATCCAATTTTATAATATGCTAATACTTATCGTACGAAACACGACGAATGCCTTATTGTCATAGATTAAACGAAATAGTTCAATACGATTCTAGTATTCCTAATTGCCTTTTTAAAATTAAACCAACGTTAATTTGAAGATTTAAACGCTTGCTACGACGATTTTGTTTTGTTAAACCCAAATTAACAATAAAAACGATAAAATACTAAAAACCGAAATATTCGAGTTATTTAAAAGTACAAAGTTATTGGGCATTGCATCTTTGTTTTCAACTAGATATTAAAATGACGAATGGAAAAACAAAATTTAACTCGAATTTGTATACTATTCGATACGCTTAACGAGCCGAGTTGATCGTTGGCCGAGACTCCTCCTCTCAATTTTCTTCTATTTACATCATCCTGAAGAATCATACCGTGTGTAAGGTCGGCAATAGTAACGATATGCGCGGGGTCTTAATTTTTAGAGGAAACGCGAGTCGTAATCGCGAATCGAAGTGTCGAGAAGATCCGAGCGAGTCGCTCGATAAGAGAAAGTCGTTAACCTGATGGTACGAGGATAAAAACGATCGCCCAGGGACCAAGAGGAATAGATATAAACGATTCGGCTCCGAGCCGGCATCGATTTTAAGGGAGGACGGGAAGGATGCCGAGCAAAGGCGAGGAGGATGGAGCTGACGAGGACGAATGCACCATCCGCGTGTTCGCGTCGTAGCAGCAGCATCGGCAGATTTAGCTTTCATCATCCACGACACTCTTCGATACCTTGGAAACCTGATCCATTTATCGTGAGTACTTGGTGCTTTCATTTTCTAAGACATCGCGATTGATTTTCATCGATTTTGTAGATCCATTGTAAAGGATTAAATCAAATAAGTGCTCGACGTACAGAAAATTGAAAAATAACTTTGCATTGAGAAAAAAAGATGCGTCTTAAACTATAGGCTTTCAACTACTGTACCTATGAGTTTTATGTAAAAATACATAAAATCAAACGATCTAACGGTTACCCACTTTGGTAAAACAACTATTTTACAAAAGTGCGTTTTTAGGGCGCCTCAAAACGTCTTCCATGATTTTTATCTGTGATATAAAATTCGTTTCTTTGTCGTAGCCGATTTACGCAATATTGATTTTTCTCAATATCGTGGCTATGTGAAGATAAATGTCCGAGTTTTTATCTACGCAATCATTGGCTTTTAATGTACAAAAAATAAACTGTACAACAAATGTAAAACGAGTGCGAAATTTATGTACAATCGAATCCATTGTTTACTGTGATATTTGGGCAGCGAGTTGAAAGACATTTTTTGCCAGTACCAGAGAAGTAATCACCCTTCCTACACAGAGAAAATTGTTGAAAAATAGGTTACTTTTCACCTCGATATGCGTACGGAATTCCTTAATTTTCTGGCAAGAGATTAATTCGATAACAAGACTTCAAGGTCATCAGTTGCCGTTTGGTCGTTCCTCCATGGCTTTGGACAAAAGTTATTCGCGAACATTTTTCATGCAAATCGTTCGCAAGACGTTTCTTCCATAAACCGATATTAACCGCGGACCTCCCGAATTCAATGTTTTCCCACGGGACGAAAATGATCGCTTTGGCGCTATTAACCCTTTGAGCTCTAAGGACGCATATATGCGTCAGCCCATGCGTCTGCGAACCACATAAGTTTGAAAGTGCCCAGGCCTCTAAGGGTTAAAATGAAAATTTTGTTATATAGGCAAGTGAGGTTAAATTTAAGCATTTTGGTAAATCGAATCACTCGGAGGTCCGTTACCTATCGACCCTTATACCTCTCGAGTATTCAACCACTTACTAACGTCTTAAGCTTTACAGATTAATCGTTAATTAATCATCTTGACAATGTGATTGGATGTTGTTCACTGATCGTCGCCGCTAGTAATGGTATAAAGAGCTGGTATGTCGATCCCATATGTAACCTTATTTACAGTTCGAGGAGCCGGGGAGAAAACGAAGTTTGTAGGGCCAGCTTTGAGTATCAATTGTTTATCCCATTGTCAAGTAAATCGTTTTTTGGATAAACAATATGATTTTTCGTTTGATTAATCGAAAATCATTTTCATTGGGAAGTCGAAAGAGCGTAATCCGACGATGTTTCGGCAATTGCCTCGGACCCGAATCGATCAAAATGAAATTAGCTTGCAAATAACCGACTTATCGAAAATCATGGGCGAAAAATTCTCTTTACGAGGTATTACATTAAATCTGGGTAGAATTCTGTGGAGAGCACCGTGAGGGCTTGTTAGGGCTGTAACAAGGCGAGCTCCATAGTAGAGTGGTCTGTAGAACGGGGGGGGGGGGACGAATACGACGACTAGCGCGTAAAATTAAGGCGGTGGTCTCGCTGGCCCAGAGCGGGAATAAACATGTATAGTACAAGATAGTTATATCAAAAAGTGGCAAGTATCTACAAAACACATGGGCAAGCCAAGTGTTTGAGGACAAGTAGAGAGTCACTAAAGATGTCTAAGTCTGCCAGAAACCAACAAAATTTTGTGCTTCCTTCGCTATCTTGAAAACTGAAAAACAGATAATCATCGATATACCGGCTCCTAGTAGATGGATTTTCATTTCGCTTTTTTAGTTTTATAGGGAAAAATATTTTCTATGACAAGAATTTTTCCAAATCTGTGTAAGAAAAAAAGTTATGATATCGAAACGTAATTGGCATCCAAAAATGCTGAATAACATAAAAATGTTATAATTTAATTATATATATTATTGGTATAATATATATAATTAAATAGTTAATATAAAATTAATAACGATAATTAATTATGAATTTATTATAATCATTATTAAAAAATTATAATAGAGCGTCATACTACGTTTGGTGCGTTATTATAATTTTTTAATAATAATAATAATAATAATAATAATAAAATTATAATATCTTTAGGTTATCTTGCATTGTTGGATGCCAATTGCGTTAAGATTCTTTGGAATTACACAAAGACAACTTTGGCGCTTTCTATCTCGGGTAATATCCGAATTATCGCAAAACCAGTTATACAAAAATTGTTAGAGATTAAGTCCTCTATAAGCTTAATTTAAAAAAAAATGATAAAATCTAAAGGGCGCGCTATAATTGACAATAAACAGTTATAAACAGTAAAGAGTCGCACTTTGTTAATCGTAACTTTTTTTTTACACAGATATAAACAAATTCTTCAAACAAAAGTCGTAGAATATATTTTTCCCTGCAAAACTAAAAAAGAAAAACGAAAATCTATCCAGTAGGAGACAAAATATCGACAATGATCTGTTTTTAAGCGATGGCGAAGGAAGCACAAGGAAATTTCGTTGGATTCCAGCGGATTAGGCATCTCTAGTAAGGTGTGCTTAAAAATTTGCCTTGCCCATCCGTTTTGTCATTTTCAAGTCTAACTATCTTGTATTAGTAAGTACATAATGGGGAAAGATAACGTCGACGAGATCAATTGGGCGAAAGCGTATTCTGAAATAATTTGCGAACGTTGGTAGTGGACGTTTGGATGGCTTTGTACGTAGACTTTGTTCGGTGAACCACGCATTACGATATTACAACGCCGCCATTTTGACGAAATCCTCCGACGCGACCTCATACAGCTCGGAAAATTCGAGTCTCAAAGCGTTTGGTACGAGGCGATGTATCGAGCAATGCAGAATTGTGTGTTTTATATACCTTTTTATACAGGGTGAATTTCATAAGATGTCTCAAACTTTATTTTAAGATATATGGGATCATTACAAATAAAAGTTGCAAATATACATTAGGGATATTTTTAATAGTTTACCAGATATAAATTTTTAAAGTTGGTCCAATCAGAGCGCGCCGAGAATCATTGGAGCCGCCCACTTTCGCCCTAGCCGTAGAGATAGTACAGTGTAGGGCGTTGGGGTTGCAAATTTCAGAGCAGTCAATTTTATTTATTATATTACTACATAGTCTTTTTTTTCTCGACCATTGACTGCTCTGAATTTTGCCGAGCGCGCCGGGAAGCATTGGAGCCACCCCTACTTCGAAATAAAAATGCTTTCCAAAATAATAACGCCCTACACTATTGTATCTCTACGGCTAGGGAGAGAGTGAGCGCCTCCAACGCTTCTCGGCGTTCTCTGATTGGACCAACTGAAAAAATGTATATCTTGTAAACTATTTAAAATATCCCTAATGTATATTAGCAAATTTTGTTTGTAACGAGCCCATCTACCTTAGAATGAAGCCTGTGGCACCTTATGAAACTCACCCTGTATATCTAACACTAGGAAAATCTTAAATAAGTATCTCGATATGTCGAAAATTTTATGTCAAAAGGTGGAATTCGTGTCAAGGAGAAGAGAGCTTCGGGCGTACGCGAATAAAAAGATAAGGAGCGAGTTTAAAGGTTGTCGGGAGGAAGAGGAAAGGAGATGAGAGAACAAAAGATGTTAAGTATAATAGGGCGAGTTTAGGTATGAGATTATCGTCAAGGCGTCATAACTGCTCGGCACGAATCTCGTCGTAAATAAAAATGGCTGTTTTTTTTCTCCACGCTCGAATCGCTTCGGGTGTATGCAAGTACTTGTTTCGCTCTGTTTAATCGAGATTATGCTAACGCACATTCGTACCATAAGGCGGAAAATGTAACGAAACAAATTGGATGATAAAGCCACAGCAAAAAACATGAAATAAAATCGCTAGGTGCCTCCTTATTTTCTCGAAATACGTATTACTTATACGAGCGATTTTTTCGAAATGCTGCAAATTTCTTCTAACTCAGACCATTTTCATTATTCTTATTCAAACTCGATATCAAATAAGCGGAAATGGGCCTGGTACAAGAGCACGCACTGCGACCAAACAAATTCAATCTTCAAATGGGACTGATGTTTCTATATTTTTTAATTACGACCCAGAGGTTTACTGGCTTCCTCATTACCGATCCATAATGGCGGATACAACTCTCTAAAAAATATAGATTCCATCTGCACAAGACTTCTTCTTTTTCGAGCGGCTCATAATCGATATAAGATGAAAATTTCAATGGCGTGCAATTTCATAGTCAGTAACAAAAAAACGTATGTATGCATTTGATTTTTTAATGTCTCATCGTCATATTAGTTCCGTCATTTTATTTATCGAGAATCATATTTAAAATTCACAATCGGCCAACCAAAAATCATCTCTCGAGTATCATTTTTCAAAGTACTTAAACGATTGATAAAATAGAATATTCAAGTCATTTTAGTACATTTCTCGTTACCTTAAACAACAAAATTTAAAGTTTTCATTCGCTATGTTGAATCCAGCCAGTTGTTATTCTGAAAATTTTGATCACAGTCGGCAAACTCAAAAATCCTCAAACGAACCTGTTAGTTTGAATCCGAATCTCGGATTGTAAAATTGACGACTTACGAATATGCAAATATGTCCTTGAAAGAACTACGACACGAAAACATTCGATTAATTGTCAAACTGACGAACTAACATTGAAAAGAGGTTTAGGTAATATTAATATTATGATTTGGGAAATAAAATAAAGAGAACGGTCCCCGTGACATTCCGTGACATTATTGAAACTTGGAGACTCGGAGCCTAACAAAGGCATAAAATACAATGTAATTAAAAATATGACAAAAAATAACGGAATTAAGTATATTATATCGTTTCAAGCGCTATTTTCAGTTTTCTATATTTCGAATTAAGGGAACCACTATTTTCAATGTGTAGAATTTATACGACTAGGATTCTAAAAATGAAGAATTGCCATGCGGAGATACGAGCTACGTGTTTCTAGGTTCAGAAATATGATCGACGTCTTTTTAAGAAGTTTCGACATATTCGGAAGCCCCTATATACTTGATATTCTTTGCTTCAAATTAAGATTTCTTCAAAACAATTTTCAAAACATTTTTCGACAATTTGTTTAAGTTTTGTTCAATGATAATTCGTTATTGATAATTCTATGCAGGCGTTTAGAGGATATTCGAAATAGAAAAAGTCCAAAAACATTGGTTCGAAAAATGCCTATTTTCAATGTACCTTTTCTCGAAATGTAATCATTGTATAGACATATATTTTCGTTTTTTGTTTGACGTAACAAGTACATCCAAACAAAGGATGTGTAGAGCCATTTTTTTCGAAAAACGATTCAAACCCGAGAAAAATATATTTGAAGGTAAAAAAAATGTAGTCTTAAATTTTAACAAAATTTCCAAACGTCAAAAAATTCTGAAACAAAATACTGAAAAAATAGTTCGGCACATTGTTTATAACACTTTAATATACACGCACAACAAAAATGGTCAAAATCAAACGTACGGTTTCTGAGAAAAGATACATTGAAAATAGACATTTTTCAAGTCAATGTTTTTCGATTTCAATTGGTCCAAAGTCTTTCTATTCCGAACATCGTCTAAAAACCTATATATAATAAAACTAAAAGAAGGTCGACGCACAATGTTAAATAGTTTTGAAAAAACGTTAATTAGAAGGAAAAAAGTTCAGAAGCGCCATACTTGATCCGTACTACTCGGGTATTTTTTGACAAGTTCTTATGATTTTGGCGAGCTTTTTCGAGAACAAAACGAAAATCCTCTCGTTTTTTCTTTTTGCTTTCCGTTCATGGAATCGCGTATTAATTGTAAATAAATACAGGGAAGTAAGGGAAATATTTGTAATTGTATGTACTATTGAACAATGTCACGTCCGCACGTCGGTAAGTACGTAAATAACACTCTGATAAGTAAATGTTTCATTCGGAAACGTAATTTTACAACTGGATGGAATAATTTAGTTTTTCGAAAGAAAGCGTCAAGTATTTTGTTATTATGACCTTCGTTATTAATTTCTCTTGCTTAATAATAAAAACAATAAGAAATTTTGGACTGTCGCGAATTATTGTTGCACATTTATTTTGAGAAGTGGCCAAATCGATGTCGAACGTCCTATATAGGCAGTTTATACGTAGAGCAACAGTAGAGCGACCAAAAACAGCATACCACGAGCGTAAGAACGATGGACATGGGGCAAAAGCGAGGATGTAGCAGAGCGAAAGTTGTACGTAAAGGCGGGAGAGCGTAAACTTGAATCCGCGTTCAGGCGCATTTCGTCCTCAAACGGCTAAACCGGGGCTTTGTCGTTCACTTTTATAGTGCAATTTCAAATATTACGCCACTTTCCGCGCTTCGCTATTTATAGCAATACCTACTACATTCTTCTGGAGAACCAAGTAGACAGGAACCTACATATATATTCTCGTACAGAAAACAAATATGAACAAAAAATCATTTTTTAAACCGGTCAAAGTTGAAATTACGTCGTTTCTTGAAACAATCGAGATACGAAGGTTGAAGAAAGAAAAGAGAGCCGTTGGACCGTCCGACTGGTTGGTTATTTTGCCGATCAGTCTTATACGGCGGTAGCATATTGTATTTCTTTTCCTCTTTCGGACTCCTCTCTCGGAGCTAGATCGTCATTTCGTGGATAATATATAGACTCGCCCCATATGCTTGCCAGAATTCTCGTAAAGGATATAAGCGGTTGGCACGTCCGACGGGATCGACGATAGGCCCTGCATGATGATGGATGGTTAATCAATGTCCCACCCCGAGGGCCACGCTGTCCACGTGTCGTCTCTGGCTTTCCTACATTTTAGCAAATAATAAGAACAATTTCAGCGTCGCGGCTTTACTTACTCCTCTTTCCCCGTTGGAACTTTCTTTTTGTTCGCGAATATCGATACTTTAATTCCAAATTTTATTCTTTTTGCAAATTCGAAAAGTAACGATAGATGAATAAAAGTTAATTTTTTTAACTGTTTTTTTGTAAAATATGTCTCTTATTTTCATTTTTTGCAGTCGGATCGGCTCGTAACTTTGGATAATTCGTAAAAACCTATACCAGAAACTGTCGGTTTCCCAAAAATTTTCAAGTAATTTTTCTAAATTATTATTCCTAAACGTAGAGTCTAACATCGTAAATTGAATTTTACTTATGGGCATTATTTGGAAGAACGCGGCGTATGTATTTGTCCCCATCTATACATTAGTCGATCCATATTTACCTACGCAAATAACGCAAATAACGTACGTAACTAATAATTATGGTTATCGGTGTACGTAAACGATAACGACATCCGCGCGCGTTAAATTTCCAAATTCCCCTTGGAATAAATAAATTTTAACGATATGTTGAAAAAAAAATACAATTTCACACAGTGTTGAACTCGGTCTATGAAGATTTTCTACAAGAAATCTTACCTCTTTTTTGTCGTTTCTGTTTCTTGTGACGCGAACTGAAAAAAAATATATCCTGTATTTCGATAAAACCTTTCTCAACAGTTTACAATTCTAGTTTTATTTTTGTTTTTTTTTCAAAAATTCTTGTAAACCTATCACTTTAGAAAATATTAAACATCGAAGCAAAAGATAATTTTTTTTATTCAAATTGTCATAATTCGGGGAACAAGAATTGAACCGCGACGAAAAATGCAAGCTATTGTTTATTTTGTTTTCTATGAGCGACGATTATCGTGGTGAAACGAACGAAGTGTAAGAATTTTCTTTGTATCATTTTTTCATGCGTAGCTTTGTACGATCCCAATGAAAAAAAAATCTCTCGCAGGATATTAAAGAAGATTCTCGAACATTGCAGAGAAAAGATAATCGGTTTATTCCGAAAAAAATCTTCATTTTGTTCAGTAGCTAAAAAAACAAATTTGCGAATATTTTTCATATGTCAGTTCTTCGAAATTTGTCGACAAATGTAAATATTATTTGTATGAAAAGCGAATATTTTCCGAGTAAAAGACTCGCCTAAATCTTTTCAAGCAAAAAACAGCTTGTTGAAATAATATCTTTTGTTTTTCAATGCTTTGTTTGGTCGATTGAATAGTAAATAAGAAAATTTGCAGTCCCAGTATTTCCGACAGTAATTATAGGTAACCAAAGCGTATGACCTACAAACGATTAGGAATCTATTTAAATGGCGATCAAAGACCAAATTGGGGGGGGGGGAATAAAAATCGTTGAAACGTGACCGAAATGCTTGCCACTTGCATGTAGGTAGTAGGATATCCTAGGTACATACATACATACATATATAGGTACCTACCTACTTACCTACCTACCAACCTACAATGTAATAGCTCGATGGATTTCGCAGCGGACTTTTCCCAGAATCTCCTATTATCTTTCAACGCGATACACGGACGCGAAGAATATAAGGGCGATGGTAGGTATATACGCACCGCATAATAAAATTATTTCATCCCCCAATTTTCATGACTCTCTCGACTCGTTCTCGGCTTTCACTAGGCTTACACACCGAAACCTCGAGCTCCAGCGAAAAAAGATACGAGCGGGATTAGAGGTACGACATACAAATGGATCAAGATGCTTTTTTTCTCCGAGACTTTCTCGGTTCTTACGTCAAACGGGATTTCTCTTGGCGGCCCTCGAACGGGCAATGAAAGCAAGCCTTTATCTCGAGGTTATTGGTACGGTACTTTGTACGTATATTTGGGTATATAGCTCTCGGGGTCTCTACGAGAATTTGGGGCTATTTTAGGGTCAAATGTGCACGGGCCTGCAGTTGACCGAGTGTGTCGAGGTACGTAGCGGCCGAGCTCTATGAAACCTCCACTTTCCCTGTAGGCACGAGAGACGACAGAGGGAACAAAATACCCGGGAGTTTAATGTCAAATCAACGAAATATATACCGAGTGTCGCAGTTTTAAACTAATAAATCGTATAATAAAGCGATGTGTCTCCTCAACGGATTACAAAAGCGAACTCTCCGATCGATTAAAAAACCATCCGTTCAAATAAGTTGATGAAATCCAATCGTATAAACGATTTACGCCTCGTTAATTATAAATCAAAAAACTCGCTTCTCGTTTAAAGTAACTTTTGCTTTTGCGATGCGTCTATGAAAAATTAGGAAACAATTTTCAAAACGACGTGATTTTTCCGAGTTACTTCAGGCGTTTATCGATCGCGCAACATACATATGCTCTATTCCACGTCATTTCGACCACTTTTCAAACCGACCAGTTTCAAATTTGCTGAAAATTTGATATATTGTACTACCCCGCTAAAAACATTTTTGTGATTTTTTTTCAAACTTTTTTACCCAACCAAAAAAAAGTTATGAATTTTTAATAAAAAACGTCTTTCTTTTTTTCAACCACTTTCAAACGCTTGTAATTTTTTCAAAATTTGGTTAATCGAGATCTTTTTATTCAAATTCTTCGTTTTTAAACGATGATTTAAGCCATACTCTATGAAGTTGTTCATTTTTTTTTTCAGAAAAATCTGAATTTTTCAAAACTCCATTAATTTTTTTTTATTAATTTTGAGTTTAATGCCGCAAGATTCATAGTGGGCAGTGGATGTTTTTAAAAATTATTTCTTTGTCGATCGAAAAATGATATATCATGCGTGCAGAAACTTGAAAAAATCTTATTACGTTAATAATTAAAGAGCCAACGTGTAGGTACCTCGTTCCGCGCATAACTGACCCAATTTCGTTTTCCATATTCGCGCCTCGAGCATAACTTTACACAACTCGACGTACTTATATGTGTCAACTAAAGTAAAAAAAAGGAAAACTTAGGTATAGGGTAAACGGTCGCCGATAATACCGAGCTATATTGTATTTCGTTGTAAGTGGCGACGAGAAAAAAAGACTAACGTAACGGGTACGTTGGTGAATTGTTTGTGCACGATGAAGCGAGGATTGGATAAACGATCTCTCCGGCGTGTGAAGCTCGTTCGTGTTCAGTCCACACGACTCGACGGTGGGAAATTACGAATCAAAAGTTTGTCGACATTTCCCTTACTCGCAAATTAATTTTCTCTCTTCGAAGACTCTCCAAATCGATCTTTTTCCTTAATTCAAGCTCACTTATCGAGACAGCTGAAAACGAGAATAAGCAACATTAAATTTACAGGAACGATTTCTTGTTTTTTTTTTTTTTTTTTTTTTCAAATCTTTAGCTTGTCTTTGAAGACAGCCATCTTAAATATCCTTTTTTGTAAATCGACTATTTTATACGGTCTCAACTGAATCGTCGATTCGTAACTAGTTCCTTCCAGAAACATTCGGAAGAAGAATAAATTTTCATTTAGACGAACATCGACAAGTTTACGAATTAAAATGTTTACTAAAAATTGCTCGGAATATTTGAAACGTACGAATCATATCGAACCGGGATGGCTGAAAGCTTTATCGAGGTGACAAGTTTCAGTTGTATACCTTGGGCCATTCCGGAGAGTTGGGTCAAAAGTTTAATTCGTGCATCAAATAATCATCACTTCGCTCAATGGGAATTATCGCTGAACGAAATTGTACTGCTAAAATTATTTTTTAGCGTTGTGTGCGCTTCTCCAACGAAATGATGCTCGAGAGTTTGCTAGTCTTTGAGTAATCACAGTCGTCACCTCTTAATTCGCAAAAAGTAACATCAATTAAATTTTGTCTACTCGTAAGTACACTTCGTGAAAAGTAATTTACGCGGAATACAATTTGTTGAGCCAACGGCAAAACTCAAACATTAATCAAACGTTAATTATTATTATTTTCTTATTTTTATATCTCTCGATTTAGATTTTTATTCGGCAGAATGACAAGGACGACTTTCCTTTTGAAAAGAAGGCTATAGACGGATCGATTTTTATGAAAAATTCGTAATTCTCATTAGCCATTTGTAACATTTTCAATGCGATCCGCATTTTCTTCGGGCCTGGACAACTGATCGCGTTCAAACTTCGAGAGCATTTACAGAATTATGGTGAAAAGTGGCTAAATGTTATATCTTTCAAAAATTTTTGCGACAATCGTTTCGAGATAGCGTGAAAACTCGAACTATTATCAAAATTGAACAAAAGAAAACGGCAGTCAGGTACATTGTGCCATAATTCTCTATATACTTGCCAAATTTGAACTCGATCGATTGCTCAATGTCCGAGGAAATGCGGATGTCGTTTACGAATCGCTCGTCGCCCGTACCGACGCCGGTGGTAGCTTCTTCCTCGATAGAATCGGAGTTGCGTATTTTCTCCAAGTTCATTTTGTGTGTTTTGGTTGGACTTTGTTGAAATTTGTCATAGACAGAGTTTCTACAATATCCGGCGAAAGCAAGCTGCCAAGAGGTCGTGAATGGTGAACAAGTTAGTACGTAAATAGAAATGGGGTCAACATTTGGAGCATGCGAAACGATGCGACGGAAAGCCCCTTGTTATGCGTACGTACTAAACCTTTTATTCGCCGTGGCAAAAAACAAGCGCAAAGCGGCGAAAAAGATTGATCGATCATTGGTGGTAGACGTAATTTCGTTGGTTGGCCGTGCCTTCGTAACTCGGAAACTCTGCTTCGAACTCGGAAACCACGAACTTTGTTGACTCTAGAATGTTTGATGTGTATAAATATACGTAGACAATGATGTAGCCACGCCGAGGATCGACGGGGTAGGAAAGAAAATTCCGTCAGAGGGCGACGCATGCGCCACGGGATGAATTGGCGCGTAAGGAAACTGGCGCGTAAAGCACACACCTCTCGGTTCGCAACGCCATCGTCGAGTAGACAGCCATCGGGACTTTAAGCGTCCTTTCTCTTACCTCAGTCAGTCGCGATGGGAAGCTCGCGACGCGCGTAACTCGATCAAGATTTTACGCAAACGTAACGTTTACTCATACGTCCTTCTGTAAATATATTGTACCAGGAGAGAATTTACCTCGGGCGCATTGGGTGAATTACTTCAATCTCGACGGGAGTCTATCGTATTAAATAATACAACGGTCACAAAAGAATCCGTTAAGTGTAATTGAAAAAATTATAATCTCAATGGAGATTCGTTTTATTTAACGTTCGTAGCGCGTCTTGATTGCCAGTGTATCGCGTCTGTCCTTTGAATGGTTTGTAAGTTCGCGCTATAGGTATACATAGGGGGACATAGGAGGGACTTTCAGCTACGAGATGAATGAAAGAGTTGTCTCCTCGTCTCGGCTTGGGACGAATTTATCAAGTGACTAAACTGGGATGAATTGGTTCGTGAAAAGCGGAGCGGTGCTTTATTTCAATGAAATCTCGTTTTATGTTCGAGAAGACGCGAGCTCCGCGCACATTTCCCGAATTTCTGTCGGAAGTTAAAACTACGCGAAACGTAAATTTATATTTGACGTTATTGTCATCAAGCTTCCGGTGCGTCTCCAGTGCTACAATTATGAAAAAATCGTCGTACTCGACTCGATCAGGATCCATTTTTTCTTTACTTTTGCCTAGTTCACCTCGACGCAAGGAAATTCAATATACTTAAATGATCGAGACCCGGGCGTACCTTGATAATCGATGCGTGAAATCTTGTTTCGAGGTTATGATCGATCGAAGGTACACGTGACACGTTCATTTTGCCGACGGTAACAACATTTTTTCTTTCGTTCTTTTTTTCGCGTATTCCTTTTTTTCGTTTCGTTTTCTTTCGATGAGGAAAAATAATCATGATTGGAACGTTTCTCGATATCCGTGATAAATTGACCGGATAATGACGCAATCTCCGACACCGTCGACGAGCAAATGCCACGATGAAAAAGCGGATCGTGCGATTGTGCTGGTATATATATCTGCTTCGCGCCCACACATGGACGCATATCTGTCTATATGTATATTGAAAGAAAACTGTTTACTTTTTCGAAATACATGGGAGAGCGATAGGGGAAGTGGCGATCACCCAACCGCAGCATGATATTTTTAAAGCCGGGACGGCACGCTTGGCATACTTCAACAAGCCGTCGTAAATTCAAACGTGTCGATAGAGTGTTTGACTCGTTGGTTCGCAAGCTTGCGGCAAACGTTTGTAGATATTTGGATTTTGCGGCAATTGCCAAGCGTGCGGTCGCCGCATAAGACAATTCGTTCATAGCCATTCCGCTTCCTAAAATGATATCTATATATGAGGTTTGAGTTTGACATGTCATTGGATTCTTTGTCGTATGTCATCGAACAATTGAGAAATATTATTTTTTTGTAACCGAGGAAAATGTGGATTCGATAATGAATGTTCGATAACTTCAACGATGTGACTCGTATTAGAAAATGTTAGCGCGAATTTCGGTTCAAATTAAATTTCCCCTTAATTTTATCTTGATTCGTGCTTAAGCTCGAATGCAATTTTGTGGTTCTTGCGTTTTAATGATTTTTTATACGCAATTTTAATTAACTCCGTACGGTAATATTAAAATGATTAAAAATTGTGAGCTTATATGATAAATAAAAAAATAAAATTGTCGAGAAAGTTAGATTAGCTCTTGTTAAAGCAATGTACGAAACAGAAATCCGTACGAGTTTGATACATTTTTTTTTATTTTTTGAAATTCTGAAACTTTCTTCCGTCGATGTAACGTTCATTCGTTTATTTCTCCTTTATTTTTAAAGACGCGGAGATAAACGTAGAATACTTTTTTATGTATTTTTTCACGGCGTATAACTTTTGTTTGATATATTTTCCGATAAAGTTATTAGGCTTAAAGTTATTAGCAAATAAACCCGTTTTTTTTTTAATTAAAATCCGATTTTAATCAATTTCGAGCCTGTGACGCGAAAACAATAGCGAACTTGTGCGTTTGCTTTAAAAATATTTCAAATTCGCACCGATATCCAACTATTGTCGAAAAGCGAAAGTGACTAAATTCCCTTTCTAGATATGTGTGCTACGATATTTTGTTGGATCATTTTTTTTTAATTACATTAAATTTAAACTTCCGGTCCAGGTTGAATTGAAGGGAACCCAAGAAAAACAGCGAGTTGTGTACATATCCTAAGTTCGAAATTAAGGGGGGAAACCACATTAGGAATCTCATTTTTACTGACTTATTAGGATTTTTTTAGGTGGAAAGAATTAATTAGAATTGAACCAAATTTTGGCATCATTGTATTCATATTTCGAACAACTTTTCTGACTTTTTTGAATAATTTCAGCCATAAATAACAAAATTACGCACTGATGTTTGCTGAAGGTCTTAACTAGAGTTCTTCAATTGCATGTAGTCATTCCAATTTTTATCTGAAATCAAAAAGGTTCGAATTTTTTACATTAATAAGTTCTATTCTAAGAATGCGAATCACAACGCGGATGAAAATAATGAAAATTAAAAAGTTTTGCAAGTGTTGGAAAATTTTGCTTTTAATTTCGCCATTTTTTATTCTATATGCACCAAAAAATTGGTGCATATATTTTGTAATTTCATAAAGAATCACAGTGTTAATTTTCATAATGATCGATTCATTATTGTTTGAGTGAGATTTTCCGCAAATGTGAAAAAAGTCATTTCGAGAAAACTTACATGCTGTGCGCTCGAGCTTGTAGCCTGTACCCGGTGAGCGCTCGGGTCTATGCTAATAAAATCTAAACGAATGCGAATTTGACTTTAAAATTGTGACGGCACATTCTCAAATAGTTGAACTAACAATTTCTGCAATAAAACAACCAATTTTTCTGAACCTCCCAATGTGGTTTCTCTCCTTAAGCATATTCTCATAAATGAAACCAAGTTTAAACTTAGAATCAGGTAAATCAAGTCGGATCATTCGCCCGATCGTAAAGCTCGTAATTCTCTCGCGTTAAAATCAATTTGGGGCCATTCTTAATGTTTCCAAACGCGTCTTACTAGACGAACATTCTAGAATTGCTAAAATCAATTTGGGGCAATTCTTAATATTTCCAAACGCGTCTTACCAGACGACCATTCTAGAATTGCTAAATGCACAAAGAGTTAAAAGAAAACGCACGGACATCTCGCACTCTCGAAAAATGTCTATTTCACGGATCCGTTGTTTTTTTAAAAGTGGCTTCCGTTCAGCTGAAAATTTCTGTATAATAATTGTACTATAAGCATATTTGTACAAAAAGATCAAAGGATTATTAATTTCGAATAGACTTGTGACTGTTCCCATTCTACACAATGGAAATACTGGTATAAATTGCAAACATTAATTGAATTGAACATTTTTTCAAATTATAAACAAATTGACCAGAGGTCAAATCGTGCTCTAATGTTATTTATTTACATCAAATATTTATTCAATCGAAACAACGCTTCATTGGGAATCGGATGAAACCAGACTCCTCTCGGTATACTTTGTTTCAACACAAAATCAATAGTCACCCAACGGCATATCCATTTTTCAATACAAATAACGTAGAAAATAACGAATGGATAAGTTTTTAGAAAATGAAATTGCGTAAAGAATAAAAACCAAAATAAACTAACGTACAAATAGTAAGTTGATCATGTTTTTTTTCATTCGTATTCATTTGATTTTGTTGCCGAGCTTCTAATTCTTTGCAATAATATTTAGAAATAATTTCACTCGAAATAATGTTCATTACTAATTTGTAAGGAACGAATTATCTTTGTTTATTGCAGCAAATACAAGACATCAACAGCCAAGTGGCGCAGTTTCGTGACTTGCTGATTAACATAGGACAGGCTCGCGACGGTCCAGAGCTTCGCGAACGAGTTCGCAAGCTCAGGCGGAACTGCGTCGAGGCTTGCAAGAGTGCATCGCAATTAGTACTGCCACAGATGCGAAGGTACTTACTTTAATTCGTACGTCTGCTTTAAAAACGTTTTTTTATTTTTATTTTAGCCCCGATACTCCACCAAATCCCTTTAGAAAATAAAATAACATGCGCGGAACATGTAAATACCGCCTAAAAAGTTCCCTTTTTGAAATACTGTGCGATACTTTGGAACCGCGCGGTAACACTTTGACCTATCGAGGTTGTAAGGCCCGATGTACACACTGGCGGTGACGCAGTCCCTTGGTATCGTCGTCAGGGAACTTAATCACCAACGACTTGATTAGTTT
>JAPYZU010000552.1:0-25974 GCA_030523005.1 Tryphoninae sp. B BG-2022a
GTTTCACCCCCTAGAACCGTTTTTCCGCCGATAAAAAAAATACGTGTCTTTTAGTTTTCGATACTCTATAACATATCTAAATTTCATCAAAATCGGAGGAGGACACCTAAGTGATGTTCCTTGTTAGTACAAGACATGAAGTATGACTGATTGTGAGTGTAAAAATTAAACATTTTTTTTCAGAATATACACTTTCATTTCACGCACCCAAAAAAATTTCTTGAATAATGTGCCCCCTAAAAAGTCTCCCTAAATAAATGTAGCCCCTAAACACCCCCTGTACATCTTGATTCCCCCTAAATTTAGGGAGAAAACCCCCAAGTTTTCATCCCCGGAACAGCGTGCATCCTACTTCCGTTAACGTGCGATTAGTCTCGGTCCGCGGACTTGTTCTGCCCAGGCGTGTATGCCGCCGTTCTTTAATACCTTATGCCGGGAGCACTCGTTATGGTTTCCATCTCGCGGTTAATGAATTCTAATCCGTTGTTGGTGCTGAAAATTTTCACTCAGTGCGGGCACTATTTCTCGGCTTTTCTCAGAAAATTCTCGACGCAACCGACTACTACCGCCTTGCACGCACTGAAATATACTCCGCGGAAGTGCGAATAATCGTCCTTCAGGAGTAGGTAATATTTTGAGCCACCGATCGGCGGAATCGGCACCGGACCACCGAAATCCGCGTGGATCATATAGCTGATGTTCTTGTAACGTTGTGCATCTTTCCGACGATGCACGCCTCGCACAACGGATTCTTCTCGCTTTTGGATGGTATCTGAAATCTGTCCATGATTTGTCTCATGCGCTCGAAGTTCTGGTGAGGCAGTCTGCGTAGGCTTCCTTTGGATTTCGTTTCCACCTGGATCAACTGAGCTCGACAATCTCGAATTGTATCATATACATTTTGGCGTAGCGCACCCCCATCGTGACGACGCGATTATCCTTGATGATGTTGCACATGGTATCTGTTGACTGCAACTTCAGACCCTTATCCAACGCTGCGCCCACTGAGAACAACTTATATTTTAGTGTTGGTACATACAAAACGTCGACGAGGTGACCGTCGTTCCATCGGTCTCCATTAAACATCATTACGTTAATATTCCCTTTTCCATGAGCAGTAATACAGCCTCTATCGTTGATCAGCATAGGCATGGGTGTGTCAAAACCCTCGTATGTCATAAACCAATCTCTTCGGTTAGCCATATGGTCGCTTGCCTCGAAGTCCATCACCCAACCTGTGTCCCTCACTGGCTGCCTGATCTCTGTGCCCAGTGCCTCACTCACCAGCCCCTTGCTATGTAGTGTCTTCTTCGCAGCATTGCTGTCTCCCCTTGGATTATGACGCTCATCATCTCCCTTCGTGGTTCTACATGCGCCGTCTCCTTTTCGCTGTTCGCACTCTCGGGCCGGGTGACCAGTCTCGTACACGTAGCAGTTGAAAGATTTCCGCGTTTTTGCCCCTTTCGACGCTCCTCCTCGGCCTCTTTTATCTTCTTCCTCTTCTATCTTCTTCTTCTTAAGAAAAGACCGAGGAGTTACGTCGAAAGGGGCAAAAACGGGGAACTCCCCTTCTTGACTCCTCCGACATGAGTCTGGCTTTGAGGTTATCTAGCGTGCGATCTCCCACTGCCATAGACTTCCAGGCGGTTACGAAATGCTTCTAGCAGGGAGATAAACTCATAAGTATCTTCGCAATAATCATGGACTCTAAAATTTGCTCACCCATCAATTTTAACCTGTGAGCAATTTCCTCAAGCTTGGCGATGTGCGTCGCAACGTCGCCCAACCTCTTCTTGAACGCGTTGTGCCAGCCCTGCTGTAGCTTCTGCAGCTCTGCACAGGGGAGTGTCCCCTTTCTTGGATCGCGGGGCACTCCTCTTGAGCGCACTGCACGGGTTTGACTGCATGCAGTCAAACTCGTCACGCCTTGACGGAGAGCGCGGACACTGAACGCATGTAGGCACGGGAGTAGCCGCAGCTCTCCCACTTTGAATGACATCTGAGATGAGCTAGACACAGGGGGCAGGCCTTCTTGAGGTTCCCCGTGAGTAGACCGTCGTTGGAACAGATCCACGCGCACCTCGGTGGCGACTGTGGATCGCCATCGAGCGCCGGTGTAGCCAAACTGCCATCCTCCACCCCCACTGCTGGTAACCACAGGGTTTTTCTAGTCCTGTCTCCAAGGCGGGCGGATCTACCTAGCAGAGCGCATCTATTGCGTATGCCAATAATGGCGAGGAAGCAGAGGTCGAGTCCCCCTCGGGAGTCCGATCTTCACACTAAATGCTCATACGTGGAGGTTAACTTCTTCTACATCTCTGCTGCCGACACGCAGTTTATCATATGCAATGCCGGTTTATCCCCGATGGTCATCACGATGAATATTTGAGCCGTCGCATCGGCTTAGAGCTATTTTTTGAGACAATCGTATTTCCCATCAGTAATAGTTTTATTAAGTACAGAGGCGAAATTGAGTTTTCGTTGCGAACAATGAAGGCGTCGAAGTGAAAAACAAAAGACTAAGGAGAGGTAGAGCGGATAGAAAGACGCGCGTCGATTGGCTAGATTAAGGTGCTGCAATGGTACGCGGTAAAAATCAAATAATCTCAGCAGTAAATTTTGAAATTTTTTTATTACCCGTTCAGAAAATATCGTATTAACAAAAACGGTTGTTTTCAGCTTTTTTGCTCATAACTTCTTTAATGGTAGCCCAAATTGAATCTTTCAATTTGAGCTACCATGAGGGGGGAGGGGGGGGGGGGGTATGAAAAGATTAAGTCCAAGTTTGTGGGGTTGTAACCCTTGAGGAAAATCCGCCATTTTGAAAAAAGGGGGGAAATAGTTTTTGCAAAACAACTGTGAAACACCGCGCAAGAAAATGATTTCGTTGTTTTTTTGTGAAAAATTGAATTCTCTACAAACTCACTCTTTTGACTTTTTGTCGTAAAATAAAAAATAACAAAGTTATTAACAAACAACGACAAAAATTAAGGTGTAATTTCCTTTAAGTCGCTCTAACTTTTTGTTATTGTATTTTTCAGAAAAATGTGTTCAATGCATTTCGATGGAACACTTTCTAACGAATAAATTTTAATATAAATATCTCAACTTTTGTTTATTTATAAACATTTTATAGCGCTGCAAAGGTAAGTATCGGAGTACTCGAAAATAGACATAAACATAAAAGATTATACGTCGTTTATTTGCAAATTTCATTAATTGTGGCGGACAAATTTTATTTGTTGCTATTGCAATGTTAATAATAATTAATTATGAACTCTTTTCCGCACCACCTATGACGTAGAGCATACAGGCGCGTTTTTTTAACGTGGTGCCCCCAGTAGGCCTAATCCACGGACATTTCCCTAATGATTGTTATAATTTTTTTTATGATTCCATACATCCACATTTTTTTTTCTATTGGACCCTAAATCTTTGCGATGCTGCAGATCTCTCCAGAACAATGTAAGCATATCACTGAGCATTTGAGGCCTACTTTACGACACCCACACAATGCACCACAGTTCTCTTTGCAACGACAAAATATTAGTTTTAAAAGTTCGGAGAGGAGGAGTTTCGTCGTTTGGAGTGGCATCGAAATTCGTTTTCTTTTTTCCAGCCCCTGTTTTCCCGATATTTCCATTTTCCGAGCCACAACTGAATTTGATGATAGACTCTAAGGCTGTGCAAACGGGCTGTGTCTTGTGTTGGAGAGAGTGAAGACAAATTAAACGTATTCTTTGTCACTGACTTAGCGAATCGTTTATATCTCAAATTATTCAAGGTATCGTCGGAATAAAGCTGCTCCATTAGCCAAGTCAGGATGTTTTTTCAACGTTGTTATATATTTACTGAAATAAGTTTGCCTATGCCGTAAGCTGCTGAAATTGTGTCACATTCTGAGAAAGCATGAAGAAACAATATGTCCGCAATCACATCTTCATACATAAAACATGACGGGCAAAACAATTGTTCGGCTGCACGGCCTTTGGATGGTTGCAAGAAAAATGCGTTCGACATTTTTCTTCCAAATGCCGTGAGCAGCACATGAACATCGATGTTCTCTGCGACAATCGCTGCCGAATCGGAGAATTTCGATGCAACGAGAGCCGAATGCACGATTAAAGTATCTGCATCTGCTTCAGCTTGATCGACAATGAAACCTGCCCGTGATAAAAATATTGTGATTAGTTCTATGAACTTGGCCTTATTCTTCTCATTGTCGAAAAATTTCTCTTGCGATATCGAAGGAACGGTGTTGGTATTAAATTATATTTCAGTTCAGTAATTCTTTTTGGAGCGTCGCAAACGCTCCCAAGACTTTGTTCCTGCAATGTCAGGATTGTCCGAGTACCCATCGAATATTATGCTTGCCGACGATCCAAAGTGATGTTGCACATATGTAATATATTTTTCACAAATATCTTTAAAGGATGTATTTCGATCCCAAACCACTGTATACAAGAGGAAACTACTGTCGATGACGAAATGTTTTTCGTACCGATATTAGCGGATCCTTCAGCTGGTGTGAATGCATTGAATAGTGATGACTTGGTGCCTTTCCTCATGCCATCTTCTGCAAATAATGACAATGGAAAAGGTGCCAATTCATACCCCAGAAATTGCTTAACAACACCAACTATTTCCTTTGAAATGCACATCCGTTGGAATAATAATAATGGATTGATGACAACAGGGGATTTTTCAACTTGAATAGTACTTGACATAGCACTGAAAGGAAGATCCTTGCTTTTTCGCTGAAAAGGTAGACGTTGAAAATCAAATCGGAACATGTTGCTCATCAACCCTTCTCCTATCTCAAAGGCACGGTGCCAATTGATGTTCTCTTCAGCTACTATTCCATTGACAATACAAATTAATTCAGGGCGGTCTAAAGTAAAAGCATGAGATGCGAGCCAATGGTCGATTTTTTCGATGTCTTCATTATCATCACGCTGTATACGTGAATCTCTGTAATCAACGTGTTGCTCTGAACTATCCATTGAAATATTGCAGTATTCTGTTACTTGTTCACATACATCTTGCAAACGTTTCATGCCAAGTGCCCATGACGCCAGGGTACTGTTACGATTTGAGATACCAACTCTGAATAATTTCAAGTCTCACCAAGCTTATCGCACAAACCGCCATCTGTCTCGATTTAGTTAACGCCACCTTATCACACCTTTCTTTCGAACTCAAAAAAAGAAAAAATCCACGTGACCTACATTTTTTCCGAGCTCCGACAACCCACGCGATATGCTTTCGTAAAGGCACAGTTCGATATTTTTCTTTAAGTCCCTCACAGCCGACATGAGGAAGCCTAGGTATCCTTCCACCATATGACTAAATCACCGAATAATCCCAAAGGCCAATATAATCGACCGATCAGAGAATCAAACTAGTCCTAAGCAGATGTGAAAAGTTAGTATAAGAAGGCGATCTTTTCCATTGAAGAGTCAGTTACAGTTTCAACAGGGACCAGCAACGCAACCACTTTGCGCAGTAGAATCTGCGGAGCATTCTTGCTCGTCGCCTGTTTGAGTATAAAAGTTGTAAACTCATCAGGGCAAGCTTGTATATTGTAAAGAAATCTTAGAATCAAAAAGTAACGTGCTCATGAAAAATAAAGTCTGATAAACGAACTCGCATCAACCATAATCTTTTCAGTCCTCACCGAGCTTCGTCAGATCATCAGCATCACACGACCAGCGAAAGAGTGAGTCGAATGTTTCTCATACAACCTTTGGTATAGGTCAAGATTGACCATCTGACCAGTCAATAAAGACGGTGCCGTCCTACTCGAATACCCCTCTGAACGATTTGTAGTAAAATAAAGGCGAGATTTGCGTCCCTGAAGGAAAGGGCTTAATTGCCTTGCCTGGAAAAGAGAAATCGAACCGCGTTAGGCATCCCTGTACTCGGGAGAGTTCAGCGGATTGTAACAGTACTCTCATTGTCAGTGATACCACGATCATGTGTCAATCCTGGAGATGATTTAAACATCCTCATGAGAGTTTTCTCAATGGTTTGATCAAACATGATCCCGAACCAAAATTTGTCAATTCGCCTTATTGTGAAGTATCCTAGTTTTGTGAATGAGTGGAACTCTTCAACAGTCATTATTTTGTCCACATTCAGCATATCTTACAAATAAAGATGACTGGACTTGGCGTACAAGAAATGCCCACTAGAATGGAAGATGGGAATCATTTCTCTAATAGTCTGTAAATATAACGGCCAGTTTCCGGAGCGTTCGGCTTCTATAAAATGTTTGAAGAGAGTGACCAATTTGTAGTATTGAATCCACAATTTGGCCATTGGTCCTTTACTCTCTAACGTGTCCAAAGCCTCCTCAAATTTCGTGTTTACTCTTTCAAAAAGAGGAGTGTCTATGGCGTCCAAAATCCTAGTTCTGTCGATATCAGTAATAGCATCATCCATAAAATCTCGTTCTTCTTCAGTGAATTCCATCGAGTCCATTATTATTTTCATCATTGACAAATGTACAAGAAGATGAGCCCGCATAACTCTACCATACGCGTGGTCAGGCATTATATGGTGAACACAATTTTCCGCATGAATTAATCGGAAGATATCTTCAAGTCCGCTGCCGGACATAATATACCCAATTCCACCAATAACAGACATGAGCAAATGAAAGCCACCCAATCGACCTACGGCTTTGAATAGATCGGTACTAGAATCAGCAGCGGCTGTAATATCTGGAGCTTTCCACTAAAGAGGTTGACCGAATGTAACTATACAGGTATTTATATTAGAAGCTTTGCATTTTTTAACAGAAAAAAGAGCGGTGTTAATCTTGTGTCATAGTCTGTTGGAGGAGCATTAATAAATGGTAAACAAAAAATTTTACTCCTCACGAAAGGTTTATCAGCAGTTGTTTCGACCATGAAGCTATTCCATTCACTAATATTGAAAGTGCAGGACTATTTTCCATACAGCTACATTAAGTCGCAAGATGTAGGAACCTTTCTTTTATTCGGTAATGTAATACCTTCAATTGCTGCAACATTTATTTTTCCCAATCCAACCGTTTTTCCTTTTGTATGTGATGCAAGAGGTATTAAGCAAAGAGTAGATTTTACCGTAGCTGGTATTCGCTTCAAACTGCGATCAGCTTCAATACTATCATAAGTTGTTACACATTGGATACCACCCATTGCATGAAAAGTATTTTTACCGTCAACCGTGTTGCTGTGAAAATCCGCATTGTCAAAGACAAACTAACAGAAGGCATTAGGTAAACTTTTACGAGGACGAAACGCATACGAGTCTTCAAAAAGTGAAATGGAATTATAAGATGCAGAGTAGCCTAACGATGAAAAAACATCAATAAGATTACTGGAACCATATTTTTTATAGAGGAAAGCACCAATGCCGAGAAGCAGGGGAGAAATAAATGAAGGAGGTCAAGTCGCTGCAACAATAGAATAAGCAATTGATGTACACTTCCTTTTCATTGCATTCAGCGATTTACGTTTCGATTGACATATAATTGCTGACAGTAAGACTGATAAAGTTTCAGGAATGACAGTATCAACGGCTTTCAGAAAATCATCAGAAGTTGTATAATCTTTTATTTTATGAGGCTGTGAACGAATACCCTCCAAAATCATGGCTGCAGCATGTCTAATTTTCTGCAACCTTTCTTCACGAAGATCATTTTTCTTGTGGGAAGTCGATTTTTTTGACATTACTTGATAAATAAGCCCTTTAAAAGAGATGATGCAGTCTAGACCTAATTCATTGAAAAATAACACTTCATCTTTGTACTTTTCCTTCAATCATTCGATGATTGTATGCCTCTTAAGAACGTACTCACTATTTATTGATTTTATTACATTTGTCATACAAAAAATGGCATTCTTCGCTATTTTCATTGAAGTAAGAATAAATATTTTCTATGGCTTCATCTATACTGTTTCTGCTATCACCATTTTTTTTTCATTCCACCGTTTTTTGGCGAACAATTTTTTGCTACAGTCTCGGTGATATTTTGCTTGAACGGCAACCAAGCTTGGAATATTGTTGATTCGATTTGCAATGCCAATTGCAGAGTCATCCGTATGGTTGTTAGAGAGTTCCAAAATAGTTCCTTTAAAACGATCATTACGTACGTGAGAAATACCTCTTTGGCGGTGAAGACTGTGATCTCCCTGATTTTTAATAACTTCTGAACAAATTAAACAGTTATGTGTAAAGTCGAAATCCGGCTCTGGGGCTTCTGATATCGAAAATGACGAACTGCTGCTGCTGCGGCGATAATCGACATTCTTTGTTCAACTGTCGGTTCAATATTGGTAATATACCATATGTACAATCACTTCTGGAACACTGTTTAAAAACTGTTCATCATCCACACATTGTTTTGTGATTGCTCGATGAATTAAGGACTTTACTTCTTTCGCCTTTACAGTTCTGGTTTTACCACCAGTGGTAGATTTTTTGCAAAGAAAACAAACGCTCATGATGAAGCAATACTAAAAGCCCGCTTAAAACAGTCAAGTTCTTCTCACTACAACTACAATAGTTTTCAGAAAACTCGAAACTCTCCTCACAAAGCTCGAAACTCTTAGCACAAAATTCAAAATGCTTCTTGAGGTGGAATACGTCTCCACGCTGTTAAATACGAAACCATAAATGAAAGAAAACGTGGAAGACAGGAGCCGCACCTAGAAATTAATAATAGCCGAAGTACTGGAAAGGGAGAGTATCTTTTGTCCTCTAACGGTTCCTTGGGCGTTTGTCCTTTGTCCCTAAACGGTTAACTGGACCTTTCGTTCCCAAACTATTACCTGGAATTTTCTAGCGAGATCTTAAAGAATTTTAAGAAATATACACGCCGGTCATTAATTTCAACTTAGAAATTATTGCAGAAATGGAGTAGAATATTCAACAACGCCATGGGAAAATGAGTTCGTAACTAATTATTATTAACATTGCAATAGTAACAAATAAAATTTATCCGTCGAAATTAATGAAATTTGCAAAGAAACGACGCATAATCGTTCATTTTTATGTCTTTTTTCGAGTGCTCCGAGACTTACCTTTGCAGCACTGTAAAATGTTTATCAATAAACAAAAGTTGAAACATTTATATTGAAATTTATTCGGCAGAAGATGTTCTATCGAAATGCATTGAACATATTTTTCTGTAAAATGAAAAGAAAAAAGTTAGAGCGACTTAAAGGAAATAACTACTTCATTTTTTGTCGGTGTCTGTTAATAACTTTGGTATTTCTTATTTTACGACAAAAAATCAAAATCGCAAATTTATAAAGAATTCCATTTCCTATAAAAAACGATGTAATAATTTTCTTGAGTGGTGGATAGTTTCATTGTTAGAGTAGAGCGCGGATAGTTGAGCAGTTTCTGGCTTAATCGAGCTTAACTCTTAAAAAATACATCCGATTTCCTTGATTCTTGCACCGTTAGATTCGCAAATTCTCTAGCTCACAACGCCTTCAGAAACATTATCCAATCCAAGTCTGATTTAGGAGATATTATCGTAAATGTGAGAAAGTGTAGAGCTGCTCAACTTACCCCACCTATGGGGCAAGTTGAGCAAGGGTATGAGGTAAGTTGAGCAAGGTAATAATTCCATCAACCAATCAGACACATGCAAGATCATTTGATGCAATGCAGTAACAAACCAATAGCTACATTAATTAGCTGCATTTCGAATCATGAACATTAACTGCAACAAACTGTGAAATGTCTTTTCTTAAATAAACAACGAGTCGCGCATCTCCCGGCGATAGCGTGCTGTATTCACCTTCGCCTTGTTATGCGTGTCAACCGATGATTACAGTTGCGCATCGTTCAACTAGCCCCATCGAAAACTGCGCAACAAGCCCCTTCTCAGATTTTTTAACAAATGTTAATTTATAATGAAATCCGTACCACGTGCGTTAAAATAATTATTGCAGATTGATAGTCACTTAGATGTACGACATACTAGTACTCGTCTACTTGCTGCCCTGGTTTTTCACACAATACTAGAAGAAAAATACTTAATCACGTATTTTTTACTTTTGTGTGCAATAATAATAAAACGTCCCGTGCGCCGCGTGGCTACCGGCAATGATTTGTTGTATTCCTCTCCCACATACCTCTCTTTCGTCCATTTGATGCACCAGCGTGCGATGCTTAGTTTTCGAGATATTACGATTGCCCAACTTACCCGCTTGCTCGACTAGCCCCGCTCTACCCTATAATGCAAAAACTGTTTTAACCCTTTTTCAAGATGGCGGATTTTCCTCAAGGGTTACACCCCACAAACTTGGACTTGAGCTTCCTATACCACCCCCTATGCATCAAAAAAAAATTGCTGACTTTGATAAATGCAGGGTTAGGCCTTATTTTTGTAACATTTCAATTGACTAATTGTTGGTTCTTCGCGCCGCGTTGCGAGGAAAAAGTTATAAAATGAGTGAGCGACAATAAAGTCTCGTGTAGCCGGCAATCGCGCTCTCTCCTTTGTGCGGCGCTTCGCTCTCCAACCAGCGCGTAGTGTACCGCGGGCTCTAGCTTTTCCGCGACACGTTCTAGCTCGGGCGGCGTGAGATGTGTAGTTCATTCGCGCCAGATTGAGAAACTCTACATCATCCTTCTTGCTCGCAGCGGGCAATCGCGCTCCCTCCTTTGCGCGGCACTTCGCTCACCGACCGGTGCATCGGCTGCTCGCGCTCTTTCACTTTTGTCTACAATAGGCCAGCTCCATGACCTAAATTGGCCCAGTGAATTGCGTGAAGCTGAGGATCTACTTCTTCTCTTTCTAGTACAGTGACTCAGCTTGGGTGATTCTCGTAGTGACACTTCATTCGCACCAATCGTCTGACACTTGTCATCATGCCATTGGCACAAGCAGAGGCTACGATCGTCGTACAGGAGTCGCGCACCATTTTTCTTCGCGTGTTGGGAGAAATTCGAGGCTACGCACGCAAGTTGATCGGCATGGGGGGGGGGGCTTTTTTTGGCTCCCGTACATTAAAAACAAGGTGGTCGATTGGGCTCTTCGAGATTACACAGCGGTTTGGGAATTGTTGCTCCTACTGATTGAAGAGGCTGGCGGTGAGGCGCTGTTCAGCACTCTATGACCCTCCGCTATTACTGTGGTGCCGTCTGACTCTTCTCGCCATGTACTGCTATATTCGAGAGTGAGTACGTACTGTAGAGGTTACTTCGCGACTTGTTTTCGTGATTGGTGATCGGAAATTCGGATCTGACCAATGTAGAATGGATGCATTACCTGCGGACGATCTCTACGATATTCTGCTTCCAATCTCGTCGCCAACCTGACCGTATCCAAGTACTGTTCCCGACGGCGTGGGATCTCCTCGTCGCTCACTACGAAAATCGATGCCTCTTGATATGCGCCCGGCCCGACCGGCTATGAACTCAGCACCGACGTATGCACCCTCTGCTGCCAAAATCCACCGAATCATCTTGAGTACCGCGGAGTCAATCGGCACGCCCCGATTGACAGCGCAATATGGTACCGTATGCTGATGCAGCTCCTCGTCCGCCGTCTGAGCCCGAGATTTCGAGAAACCTGGGAAAATAAAGTGGGGGTTTTGACAAAGTTTCCCCCGTTAAAGCAGTTCCTGAACTTTGCAAAGGGTCGAGCTCGTGTCTTGGAGAGTATGGAGCTCCGCACCGCTTCCTCTATGTCACTTCCGGCTTCTCATCGATCTCGTTCTTTGGTCTGCTCAATAGCTACACTGAACCTAGTATCAGCTCCTTCCCCCACGTCAGCTCAAGAGAGAGCATCGCCGACAGCCAACAGGTATCCATACTTCTATTGTAATGGGGAACATTTCATCGCATCCTGCCCTGAGTGCAGCGAACCGCGTCGGTAAGCACCGCTTGCGTAACTACCAGACTACCCGGGTCTGCACCATATGCCATCAACGCCACCTCACACTCATTCACGTCAAATAGAAGACGGCTTCATCTGTTGGACATCGATCGAAACTAACGACACTGCCGCCAGTGCAATTACCAACGCCATGTATGTTGAAGCTGGGAAATCATGCGCTCCAGGATCAGCTCGAGGGTCCAGTCCAGCGCGATCAAAGGAAGAGGGGGCCGCTCTAGAATGAAACGAGAGGTCTCCCGCTCAAAATTAACCACATCCACTGAGAGTCCTGCTCGCAACCTGCTTAGCCCAACTCCTCTTGGAAGCAAGAAACGTCCTTCCTGTTCAGCTCTTCATGGATCCTGGCCCGCAGAGCTCTCTCGTTTTGACGAGCTGGTACGGAAACCCCGATTGCCGAAGAGGCGAACCGTTGTGTAGCACTCCAGCATCAGTAATTCGCCCTTCGGGACTATGGTCAGTTTTATGGAACTCACAATCCGGTCGTACTATTTGGAGTTTCCATCGACCTGACGGCATACGTAGTGGACCGAGTGCGCTGCCGTCTTTGTCCGCATACCATCTTAGCTGATCGGATCTCTCCGATTGCTGCTAGTCGACCCAACCTTTTTGGATCCGGCCCCCATCGACATACTCACCGGGATCGAATGGTTCAGCTAGATTCTGAAACCCGGTGTACTAAAGACCGGGCCACACACACCTGTCGCTCAGGACACAGTTCGGATGGCTCGTATTTGGACTTACGGCACCAGCTCTGACGGACCAGGCCACAGCATTGCAGCTTAGAGTATCCAACGACCAACTATACGACCCGTTCAGTCGGTTTTGGACTTAAGAGGAAATTCCTAGCGCACGCGAATCCTATTTCACAACTGCCAAGCTCGAGTGCGAAATTCATTACCAACAGATGCACATGTGCGACAGCTCAGGCAGGTACATCGTGCGTATCCCGTTTGCTGCTCCACCATCATCGCTGACGAGCTTCTATCGCATAACGCTGGCCTGCTTCAGACGGCTCAAGGCACGACTTGATAAAAACCCGTGGATGAGGCAGCTCTGCCAGGACTTTCTTCAGGAAAATGAGGCACTCCATCACATGAGACTGGCCGCGACAGAGTCTGCAAGTCCGGCTCTACCGATCGTCCCTGCTTCCTCTGCCGCGGTTGACGACAAAACCTTAGTACATGGGGATCCACCCTCAGGAGGGCTGAGGGTCACCGAAACCTGCTCTGAGAGGCAGGATGGATTGCGAGCTCGGTGTTTCCCGCCTCATCAGTTCTCCCAGAAGCCAGCTCAACTACGACGATACGAGTGGTCTTTAACGACTCACGAGGAGAGTACAGCAGGAGCCAACCGAGTTTAGCGATGGGATTTCGTGGGGTCGTAGAGGGGATTGAAACTGAGAAACCCGTAAAGGGCTAGGTGTAGATACGCAGCCGTTTTTAAGATATCCGGTTTGAAAGTTTTGTCGTCGTATATAAGCTTTGACGTGTAAGATCCAAATATGGAAGTGCGTAGTCGAGCGGCTAACATTCAGGCCTACCGTCGGTGCGTCCGGTGTTCGAGTCCCCAGATGAGTGATGTTCTTTCTTCTTTTTTCTTTTTTTTCCCTAATTTACTTCGAACGAGCATACGAATCGACATTTTTTACACGTATGCTAACTTTTTTAGCGAAATGTAAGAGAACAAATATATCCAAATCATGGTAGAACGGATTGCAAAAAAGTAGGTGTGTAATAGGTAGGAGGGGATAGATTATCGAAGAAAGGGTTATAAAAAATTGCCTACGTCTGCCGCTAGTCTGTTTGATTGTGGGAAAACCCATCGTGAAGAAAAAGAACAAAGACTCCGGCATGATCATAAAAATATCGAAGAACATTTTTTACCTATGATTGGACAATTAAATGTAACTAATCGTAACATCCTTTTAACGCGAAGAAATTAGCACACGTGTACAAAATGTCGATTTGTATGCTCATTCGGAGTAAATTAGGAAAAAAAAATCACTCATCCGCTCGTGCATCTCGAATACAGGATGCACGTGCGGAAGACCGGAACACTAACCGCTCGGCTACGCGCTTCTATATTTGGATCTTACATGTCAAAGCTTATGTGTGGCGGTAAAACTTTCGAACCAGATATCTCAGGAACGGCTGCGTATCTATACCTAGCCTTTTAGGGTTTTCTTTATTTCAGGCCCCCATACAACCCTACGAAGTCCCATCGCTAAACTCGATTGGCCTCTGCTGTACTCTCCTCGTCAGCCAAGAGAACGACAGGCGTCTGACTGAACAATATTCTTCATGTACGTCGAACTTCAACGAGACATCTCCGATGTGCTTCTCTGGGTATGGAGGCAACGGTTCGTCTTCATGGCCGACATCACGAAAATGTTTCGTGAACTCCGTGTGGATGTCTGGCCGTTCTAACAGATCTTGTGGATCAATGCGCGGGGCGACCTTGTCCTTTTTCAGCTCACAGCCATCAGTTGTGGCACGTGCTCAGATCCGTTCCTCGCGATCTATGCCCTGCTCCAGTTCGTCGACGATGAAGACCTGAAATATCTTCTGGCGGTTAGTCCCATGTGTTATGGACGATACGTTGACGATACATGTGGACATGCGGAGACGCTCACCCAGCTCGTGGAGACCTGTCACCAGGTATGCGGGCTTTGCTCCGCCAGGGGTATGCCCCTTGCCAAGAGGCCAATAAATAACCACGAGCTGCTTCAAAGGCTCGAGCTCCCCATAACCGACGAGAAGCCTTGCCCATTAGACGCCACTGAGACGAAAAACCTAGACGAGAGGCCCGAAAGAATCACATAATTAACGACACGGTAAATGATCAACGGGCTTATAATAGGGGCGCAAGCTGGCACGGTTGTATATCCTAATCACGATATTAGCATGGACGGGATCAACGAGTCTGTATGCATTCTCACCCATCACCTTGGCGAGTTTATAGGATCCCGAATATAAGTGAAAAAATTTCGAGGTAACCTTGCCGAGCGCATTTGAGGGATGGGGCTGGCGAAGCAAGACGAAGTCCCCTTTGTTTAATTGGACCGGCGAGGTCGATTTTTACCCCCTTCTCCATGCCTCAAAACTTCGCACTAGGCAGTCATTCGCAAGAACAATTTTTTCTTCGTGAGATTTCTCTCGCGGTGGTGGAAATTCGAGCACGCGTTCGATCTCATCGGTAACAGGATTGCCGGTGTGGAGCTCATGCGGTGTAAATCCAGTGCTGCAGTGAGTCGTGACGTTCAGAAGCGACTCCACCTTGGGCACGTAGTGGGCCCAATGGGAATGGGTATCGGCGCAAAATGAGCGGAATAGGCGGCAGAGTTCTCGCATCAATCATTCAGTGGGATTGCTCTGCGGATGACGGATAGAGCAAAATCTCACTTGGGTGCCCTGGCTTTCGATTCCTTCGCGCCATTTCGGTGATGTGAATTGGATCCCGTTATATGCGAGGATAGCCGAGGGTTTACCGATTTCCATGAAATACCTGTCCGTCAGAATCCGAAGAACGGTGCGGCAAACAGCCCTTTTAATGGGATATGTCTTAACGAATTTTGAGAAGGCATCTAGCACCATGAATAGGTATTGCACTCCTCCAATCGAGCGCGGCAGTGGCCTATAAAAGTCGGCGGTGACTAATTCAAAAGGTTTTGTGGCTTTCACCATTTGATACTCCCCTTGCATGAAGTAATTGAAAGCTTTGACGCGCTGGCAGATGTCGCAGGTACAGACGTGACTCTTGACTTCATTATTCATATGGCCCCAATAAAAAAACGACTTTAGATACGCGAGGGTTTTTGATGCTCCTGAGTGTTCTAATTTGACGTGCACGAACTCGATGATCCGAGGGGTCAGCAAGGCAGGTATGATCAACACCCATCTTTCACTCCTCGAAAATCTACGAAACAATACTCCCCGATGGAGCTTATATCGTCCGTCTGACTCCTCGGTCGCCGCCCGGTCGCGCAGATTAGCAATACGCGGGTCACTCACTTGACCCTCCTGGATCACTCGAAATGCATTTTTTGATGGCGCAGGTAATCGCTCGTCCTTGGCTATAATGTACGAAATGATGTGTTGAGACTCGCACATGGGAAGATGAATAGGAAGTTCCGCGAGGAGGAACGGAATAAAGATTGCGACTCATCACTCTCAAATTGACCCGCTGGGTTCCAACTAAGAAAATCGGCAACAACATTATCCTTCCCTGCGCAATAGGACACAGTAAAATAGTATGATTGAAGGATTAAGCTCCAACGAATAAGCCAAGGTGTTTGATAGGGGGTGGTATTTAGAAAACTCAATCCTTTATGATCCGTGATGATTTCGAATTTTCTGCCAATTAAGTATCGTCGGCACTTCACCACAGCGTAGACGATGGCGAGAAAGTCCTTTTCCGTGGTGCCGTAGTTCGTTTCGGCCGCATTCAAACATCGACTGACTAGCGAGATCACATGATGATCGCCATCGTCATCGAGCTGATAGAGGACGCCGCTAATCCCTTTATCCGATGCGTCTGTTTGAAGTTTGAAGGGGCGACCTGGTATTATATGGCGCAGGGTAATGAAGTCGGCAAAATTGTTCTTTAAGCGCACGAAGGCAATCCGATGTGCGTCAGTCCACTTCCAGTTTTCCGTGTTTTTTAAGAAGGGTTGGAATGGATCGACCACAGTTGCGTACCGTACGCTAAACTGTTGATAATACGTACAAATTCCGAGAAAGCGCTGTAACTCCTTTCTGTTTCTTGGCTCAGCGAAGTTGCGAATAATTTCCAGTTTGTCAGGTGTAGGTCGAAGACCATCAACCGACAGGACGAAGCCGAGAAAATTGATGGAGGTTCGGCAGAAGTGAGACTTGCTCAAGCGCAGCGTAAAATTAGCGTCTTGCAATCGGTCAAAAATGAGCTGGATGTGTTCAAGGTGCTGGTCGAATGACTGAGAGGTAATCAACAAGTCATCGATGTATAAGGTGAGAAACTCATCGAACCGTCTCGTGAGGACTTGACTCACGGCTCTAATGAATCCACTGCCAGCTGTTTTGAGGCCAAATGGGATGCGACAAAATTGATACAACGTCGAGCCATACAGAAAAGCGGTATATGGCCTCGACGATTTTTTAAGGCTGATTTGCCAGTAGCCATTGGCGAGATCTGAGGTAGTCATTATCGTCACTCCGTGGTATTTTTGTACCAAGTCCTCGATGAGCGGGGGTGATTCGTTATCGGCATCTATAACCGCGTCAATGAACCGCGCATCAAGGCAAATTCGCAGTCGTCGGTCTTTTTTTTGTATGATGCGAAGAGGATTACAATAGGGACTATTCGACCGCTAATTTTATTTCGTGCTCATATGATCCTGCGGCCGCGTCCTTCACCGAAAACAATTTCTGGTACCGGGCTAGTATCGCGCAGAGTCCCTCTTTCTGGCGGGACGAGAGTCTGGTGACTTCTCTGGCGGTCGTGCGGGTGTCGCCACAGTATTTCCGATCCTCCCCTTAATATACAGATGACTAAGTCGGCCTTTCACCGTCTCTTCTTCATATTCCCTCTCTGTCTCATATTCAGCGATTTCCTCACTTCGCTCTACAGTATCCTCAATGACTTCTCCCCTTTCTCCGATCGGCACTTCTTGCTGTGTCATTGGTGGAGGTAAACAGACCGATGGCATCGAAGCGGTATCCGCCTGGATTGGTCACGACTTTTGGGTCGCCTTCGTAATTCCTTTCAAGCGCGAATTATCAACCCGACGAGATGATAAAATTTGGATATAGAGTATATCATCTTCCTGCGAGGATATTATTTTTTCTGATTGGGGGTGTCCGAAGCAGATGAGTTCGGATGGAACCGCATGCTCATTGATAATAAGCGACAATTGTCGGTAATCTATAACTATTTTATGCGAGTACAGCCAGTCGCCGCCTAGTATCATTCGAGACGATAGATGTGGGATGACGAGAAGGGTTGATTTAAAAACCATTTGATCAATGGAAATGTCGATCTGAAGTTGATTTTTTAGCTCGGTGGGTGTTCGACCAACTGCCGTGGTTATGACCATATTGGCCACTGGAAGTTTCACCGGGAATACCAAATAATTTTACCAGGACACGAGGGCACTCAACCGTCTGTCGTATTTGTTTTAGTTTCGGACATTCATCGGTAATATTCTTATGGAGATCCTCAAAGATATCGAATGGGTGTTTTTGCATTATCGGACTCCTTTCTAATGCATCCATCTTTAGTTTAAATGGTCCATGGGTTGCGAAGCGTTCGTAGCCTCGGAAATAGACGGCGGGGGAAACGTATAATGAGGTGCGAAGTCTGCTGGCATATTCTCGTATTCGACTGTCTCTCTCCCTGTTAGCGTCTTCGACGCTCGAGATGTTTCGGGGGGGGGGGGGGCAGAACCCGGCGTCCTGTTGTTATTATACGCTCGGCGGGGACGATCGTTGGCGACATTCGTCCGAGGACCAGACTGATCGCTGCGCGGGTTTCGATGTTCGTACTGCCCGTATCCCCCAGCTGCAAATAACCCCGCCTTCCTCAGACGTTCCCCCTCTTCGTTGGCCATGTCAAGCATAGATAAGGCATTTAAGATTTTGTTGACATCCGCAAAAATCGGCATTTACCATCGTTTCTCGGACGCGTATGGGGAGTTGCTGAATTATTGTATAATGAATCTCATATAGCTCCAAAACGGATACGAGATATTGCGCTTCGGTGACTTGTTTAAGAAGATATGTTTGCATTGTCCCGTCCGCTGGGGAATACCGGCGGTTCATCCATTGGCGCCTCACTCTCACGCGAACCGGTATCGAATAAAATTCTTCGAGAAACAAGACTTTGAAGGTTTCATAATCCGGGCACATCGCGCGTTTTGCATTGAACCATATTTTTGTGCGTCCATCCAATGCATTTTCTGCGATTAATACTTTATTCGCACTTGCCACCTCTTTCACCGCCATATATCGATCAAGGTTACCTAGAAATTCATTTGGATTTGGACTGGACTCACCATTCAACCTCGGTGCCCGCACCTCGAGCTTCATTGTTTGCAAACCACGCAAAAGCCCGCTAATCATACCTGAATTATCGTGGTGCGTTGGAGACGAATCGGATGCCACCGCTTGACTCCTTTCCAAGGTTCTCTCGTGCCTCTCGGTTATCGTTCGAAGTCGTCGTATTGCCTCCATGAGCACGTCTCCTCCCGCCAATTCCGCGCGCAATCTTTCAAGCTCGACTCTCTCTCTCTCTCTCTCTCGATTCGCTCTCTCTCATTCCTCGAACGTTCTTCCTGATCTGCCATATTGATAGAGTGATTTAAATTAACGCGTACACTATGTAAATTCGTTTCGTCTTCTCGACGGTTGTCCGAGCTCTCGAGGTTGGAGTATGAAAAACGCTTTATTTCTATTAGCCTTAACGGTGCTTCTTAAGTGACGCGCGATACTCGTGCTATCCCCCCTTCCTGTAGGTGGCGTTTTTTTACAAACTTGAAATATCTTGATTTTACACCTCGTTAATAAAAATATATACTATTATAGATCACCAGTGAAATTGCTCTTTGATAGTTATTCAAATTAAGCCTCTTTTCGAGTTCCCCAATGATCGTTCTCGTTACCACCTCGGGTCCCCGTTCGGGCGCCAAATTGTAATATTTTTTATTTCTCGGTGTACTTATCACAATTGCAGATTGAATAAAATATAATTAATACTCATGAAATTCCCGCTCAAGCGGCTGAACATCGCTCGACTTGAGCTTTCCATTGCTTGCCCGGGTCGTTCTGTACGCCAAGAAACAATCGCAACCATCGAATGCTGAATCCTGGCTATAAGTCGAATCTGCAATCGTGCTTGCATGGATCAGCTCTAACCCATCTCGTTGGAAGCAGTATGTTCGCAACCGAATCCAGCGAATCCAAGACTCACCGAAACCCTGGCGGCTTCTCCCCGGAATGGAGGATCCCGGTGACTGCGCCTCCTGCGATATCCCCATCTCGCAGCTCGTCTCGCACAATCTATGGTGGCACGGTCCACACAGGCTTCGGCAAGAGGAAAGCTCATGGCCGACTCCTCACACCATCCCTGGCTCTGGAGTCCACTTGGAAGAGAAGTTCGCAGTCGTTATCACGACTCGCCCAATCCAGCCACCATACTGGGAACTAGTTGACCGCTTCTCCCGCTCAGCATATTCCTATGATTCACCGCTACGTGGCATCGAGCCATAGCTCGCTTTCGAAGGATGTCCGGCTCTTCGGTCACCACTCCCCCATTCCAGGCGACTTAGAGCTCGCTCGGATCTTCTGGGTTAAAGTCAGCCAGGCTTCCAACTCCCCCATTGAGTACAAAGCGTTGACACACGGGGAATCGCTGCCCAAGTCACATGTCATGGCTTGATTCACGCTCTTCGTTGACCACTAGCAAGTTTTACGCGTCGCAGGACTGCCCGAATTCACTTCATTCGGCTATAAGAATAAGCATCGGGCTATTCTCCTTCGGAACTCGCCATCTTCTGAACTAATAGTCCGTAACTCCCACCTTTACACGTTCCATGTGGTAATCAGTTGATACAGGCCGATCTCCGCCAGAAATAATGGTTTCTCGGCGAAAGGGCACCAGTCCGCTCGTTCGTGGTTCTCTGCGTCGTCTGCGCCCGACATCGCAGAATTCGGGTAGAGCAGCTCATGGACGAACTCACTACTGGCCAGCTCTCTCCTGTTCGTGTTTTTCTCCACACCGGAGTCGACAACACAGGGTCGGTCCTGCTCTGCGCGTGAGATGGGTGTGATCACAAATCATATCAGCGTTGGCTCGCGATATTTATCGGAGTGAATACTTCGGTCATTCACCTGAAGGTGGTGTCGGATTACTCTGCTGATGGGATTCTCGCTGGCTAACGCTAATATATTGCTCGACGAGTGTTATGTCCCAACATGTATTTCGGTTATGGTACGACATTTTAAGGCGCCGACCGAACCCTGGCAATGCTCTTCTTCTCCGTCTTCAACGAATCGCACCGACTCCCCCAGCAACTGCTTTATGACAGTACTTGATGGTCGTTTAATCCTCCTGGAGTGCCCCAATTTGGAGGAAAATGGTAAGCAGGCATCAAGTCGATGAAATACCACTTGGCTGGAATGATCGAATAAAACTTGCTCGCGTTCGAGAAGCTACCAACTTTGCTCGTCCAAATCGAAGCAGTTCTTAAGTCACGTCCATTGGAGCCCCTCTCAGATGATCTGGACTGTTGGATGTTGTGAATTTTTTATCTGGTCTGACTATTTGACTTCTTTTGCGATCTCTTTCCACGCATTTTATTTATATATAGGGTAGAGCTAGCAAACAATACCTCCTTTATACCCTTTTATTTGTAGAATAATCAACTTTAATAATAAACTTTCTATTTCTTAATGAAATCAATCTTTGGCATTTAGGAACGTTTGTACCTAACCTAACTTACATCTGTTCTGTACCTTTGTCTTGAGATTAAAATACTTAGATAAATTTTCCTATGGAGTCTATGAACTTTGATAACAATCTAGCGATTTTCTTATCTATCTTACGCAGTATTGTTTCTATACAGTATGGAGGGAATAATTTGATTTTCATTAGACCGTATACTAGTTCGTCTCTTTGGTTTTCATACTGATGTTACGTCCCAAGGTGGGGAGAGAGTGTAGCTTTGTTGATAATTCGATGTACACGCGATTTTTTATTTGATTTGCGCTATTCGGCTGGACGTGAGCTCGCCGCCTGGGACTTACTTGTACTCAATACACCAACTCAACGATTTAGAATTAAACGTCAAGGTTGATTCCTCTTCGAACACGTTGATGGTTGGTGATGTTTCCCATGCTTCTCGGTGTTGATTCATGAAGAAATGAATTTCTTGGGAAATAATTAACTTGTAACACCAACAACTCACGTACACTTAACAAAAGCTGATTCTTTATTCGACATTGAAATTATAACACAAAATTTGTACTTATAATAATTCGTAGAAAGACTGAGATTTTACTCCCTTAAGATATTGACTGATTCGAGGTTGATAGAATTCTGATTTTGTTGCCAAAAAAAGTTGACGATGTCGCCTTGGTTCGGGTGGAGTTACAAAAATTCGATAAGTTTGATTAGTCTAATTCTTTAGCGAGACCCTTCGTTCTTCTGTGGAGGGCGTTGTCTCGAAGACGGGGAAATGATGCGAGATCACCGCTTTGTGGACAACATTCGCGGGAAAGAAAAGTGTAGTGTCATATTATAATTCGGAGAAATAATACAGAGTTTTGTTTACAACTGAGTTTTCGAGCGGTGATATCGGACAAGGCGTTCGTGAACGTAACATGAATAAGGAAAGTAAAGAAAAGTTGGTCGGGCCGGATACTTATCACTTGGTATGCGATCTCCTTTAAGACTAAGAGTAAATAGTATCGTTATTAATTAAGGGTTTATTATTACTAGAATGTATATAAGTGACTGTTTATTCATTGGGGAAGTGTTTGAGAGTGTAGAAAATATTCCGTGCCGCGTGGCGTGGTTGTTTACATAGAAAAGATTGAGTTCAGAGTTTCGAATGTTTATAAAAGTATCTTAGAAATATTCTGAGAGATTATAGTTCCATGTCCGAAGCAGAAATATTAATTATTTTTCAGATATAGTTTCGTAAATGAAATAATTAGTTGGTAATACGGAAAGAGATATACATCGGATTTGAATTTTGCCGACAGACTACCTTGCTTTGAAGGTGGGTAAGATAATGTTCTTATTTATCGACTGGAGATACGCATTACCCATGTTGGGGCGTAATACTGACTACATTGCCAGATAACGTGATTGTCTGTTTCTACAGCGGCTCCGCAAATACACTCTAGAGAATCAATTATATTGAAAATACATAAACTAATGCCTAGCGAGTTCTGTTCTGACGTTAATTTGTTAATGGTAACTATTGCTCTTTTATTAATTTGAATATTCTCAAGCCAAGGATGCTTACTCATTGCATAGTATTTTTGGTAGTAGTATATTCCTTTTGATTCGCCTGATTCTTTACACCACGTATTGAAAGCTTTCCACATTTATTTCTTACCTTTACTGTCTATGTTTGAATCTCTTTTTTTTGCAGAATTGTTGGAAACTATATATCTTAATGCATTTTAACTTCCCTCTTGTTTCCACTTGAATTTTTCTGTACGCAATAAAATCTTCGTACCTACCTATATATTGAAATTTGTTAAGTTTACTTTATGTAATCTGACTAGTTTCTCACATTCGCTAGTCCGCCAAACACATGGTGGTGGCTTTTTGCTTGTATCATTGTTTTTTTTTACTTTTGTTGTGTGAGTTATTGCTATTTATCAGACTATCGATAATCGAGGCTAAGGTGGTATACTTTGTTTGAACTTCAAGTCCCGAACTTCGAAGATCTGCCTCCTCTGGTTTGTTTTCTACTTTTAGCACAAGCCACTCCCAGTTCAGATTTCGGAGTTACCTTCGGTTCGATAGTCTGGACCTCATCTCTGCTGAGCAACAATAATCGATACTAATAAAAATCATATAGTGGTTACTTCCCCATGAGCTTACTCTCCAGCTTTCCAACTACTGGATAATATGGATGACTCGTCCATAATTGACAGATCAATGGCTGACTCCGTTCCATATGAAGCCGACGGAAACATTGGGAACCTTCATTCAGGAAGTTTAGGCCTTCCTTTTCCACCGCTTCTGGTACGAATCTACCTGTGGCGCACTCATATGAATCTCCCCACATTCTCTGATAAGCGTTGAAATCTCCTGCAATCATTGTTTTGGAATTGTAGTTCTTGATGGTTTATAGACCAATACTATACATAGTTTAACTTTTGATAAATGTACTTCTATTGCACATAGCTCTACGCTATAATCACAGTCATATAGGTTTTTAACAATCGAATATTTTAACTTGTTTCTGACTAAGATAGCTGTGCCGCCTCGCAGTTGTCTATCATTTCTTACGGTATCATATATTATCCATTGATACGAAGGGTGTCCTCTAGTTTGAGCCATGTTTCCGCTAGAAGGATAACATCTGCGCCTGCGGCGTTTCGCTTGATTTCATGTAGTTTGTTCCGGATACTACTGCAGTTCCACTGGACTATGCTGAGGTTGATTGCATGATGTTGATCCATTATTATTAGAATTATTGAAATGTAGCTCCGCTACATTCCAAATTCTTCTCAGCAAGAGACCCGCATCGCCAGTCGTAGTCAGAACGTTAATTAATGCAGTTAAATCTTCGATGGCATTTTCTGTCATCTGGGATATGTTATTGTTCCTTTCATTATTAAACATGACTCGTGAATGAATAGGATTGTGGTGTCGATTTATATTTTGGTTTAAGGTCTTGTTGTTCCTTCGGCGTTGGTTAGGTCCTTGTCCGTTTGTAAGTCTTTCTTAATTACATCTTCATTCCAGGCCATCGACGGTGACTTATTAGTATTATTGTGGTTCGTATGGCTTTTATCATCGATTTGTGGGAAGTTTACCTGATTTAATTGAGGCACTCCTGTTGATGTCCCTATTTGTTCTACTATTCTTCTGGCTGCTAAAAAGGGCACGTTGTCGCAGGCCATAGCTTCGTTTATTTCTTTCTCTGCCTGAAATGCTGGGAAATTCCTGTCCAGCATACTATGACTATCCCCACAGTTGACACATCTGATGGCAACGTCGCACCTTCTTTGCACCGTTTACTGATATGGTCTAGTTTCCCGCATCTAGAGCACTATCTTACCGGTGGCACATATGGAAACACATCCAGTACGTAGTACTTTCCAGCACTTTACTTTTACCGGGACATTTCGATTCCTGAATCTATACATACTGTTTGCGTGTCTATTCTTTTCAGGAACCCATTTACTCGTATACCCGCGCACATGGTTGCCCAAATTTGTTTATTATATTCACATTCAATCCAACATCGAATGAAACAAAAGAAGTTTTGTTAACTGGACAATGATCATCAGACCGTCATGATATTTACGCGCGTGTGTTCAAACAAAAACTGAAATCTTTAATGGATTTTATTGTTAAGTATCACGTTTTTGGAGAGACATGATGTTGGACGTATTCCATCGAGTGGAAAAAAGAGGATTGCCACATGCACACATTTTAATTTGGTTGATCAATAAAATCACACCCGATCTAATTGATCAAATCATCGCAGCAGAAATTCCAGATGTCGACATTGATCAAGACTTATTTGAGGTCATCACCAAAAATATCATTCATAGTCCATGTAGCATACACAACAGCAATTCACCATGCATGTCTGATGGGAAATACACGAAACGATATCCACGAGGTTTGCTTGCAGAAACTATCCATTGCAATGACGAATATCCACTTTGCCGTCGACGATCAACTGAAGATGGTGGAAAATTAGTATTATTGATAGTACGAAACAACAATGCTGAAGTCGATAATCGTTGGGTTGTACCATATTCACCATTACTATCGAAAACAGACAAAGTACATATCTATGTCCAGTATTGAAATTCGGTGAAATCCATTAAATACATTTGCAAATTGTGACGTGATTTTCTGAGTCCTAGCAAATCACGGTTACAAGGTGTCGCTCTCGCTATAGTTAGCCTCTCTGTCAACTGAAGGGGGGAGCGCAGTGGTTACCGGCAATGAAAATTTGGCATCATATTGATGAGTGTTTGCGATCTCGAAGATTGGGAAACAATTAGTCTACCGCGAGTCGTCGAAGCGTCGCGGTCGAGACAATAATAAGTCCTCGCGTTCGCTCGATGTCGGACACTCGGAGTCTCACTCGCTCTCGCGTTACACGTCGGAGTTGAGTCGTTCTCTCTCTCCGTACGCAAGCTCTAGTGTTGTCTCTCGATCGTATTTCTCTAGAGTGAGAGGTCCGATCTCGACGCGTATTGTTTACGTTCGCTTTCGTCTTCCAAAACGATACCTGGATTCTCGTATTGTACGAAGGAAATAAAATAATTTCCATACAGTGTATTCTCGAGGGCCGTACCAGCGATCGCGCTGCCTTCGTGTTTTTGTGTCTCGGC
>JAPYZU010000553.1:2500-25930 GCA_030523005.1 Tryphoninae sp. B BG-2022a
TTATTGACAAATGGTTATGGTTTTAGATACTATGAATATTCTCTAAAATCATATAATTTGAAAATTATGAAAGTTTTGGGTCTAATTTAAAGTCGATAAAAGTTGGTTCGAACAATGCCTACTTTCTATATATGTAAGAACCTTTTCTCAGGAACGATACGTTCGATTTTTAACATTTTTTGTATCTGTATAGGAAAGTGTTATAAAAATTACGTCGAGCCATTATTTTCGATATCTTGTTTGAGAATTCTTTGACGTCATTTGAAATATTCTAAACAAATTTCACCACTTTCTTTTATACCAATACTTACTGATTACAGAAAAAATATGCCAAGACGAGTAGATTCTGATAAAAGGTATACATTTTAGGCGGTAAAACATAACTTTTCAGAAAACACGATTTTCTGAAAAGTTTGAATTTTCAACGAATTCCGGGGTGTTTACTATATCGGTCGAAGTATCTATCTATACTTAGATCATGCAAACAGTTGGGAATCTTTTTACTTTTATTAACTGTTATATCAATTCATTTGATGTCAGCGTAAACGTCAGGGGAAAAATATTTCAGGGGGGTTTTATGAAGAGAAAAGTATCCTTCTTACGGCCCCCAAGCCTTTGAGTTATTAGTTTTCCTATTTAATAACGTATTTTTTGTTCGTCATAATTAATACATTGTTTATTCAGTGCATACGGTTATTTATTCATTTATCATAAATCATATTCATATAATTCTATTTGTGTACGTATTTCTTCTGCAGAAGGAGAGTAAGATTGGAAATCTTGTAAATTTGTGTAAAAAGGCTTGCAATGATTTTAAACGGTAAAAAATCAAAACATTATTTCAAATGTCAAGAATGACCGTTAGAAAAAAGTACTTAAGAAAAAAAGTGCATTTTTTTCCTCTGGAATATGTCGAACCTCCTTAATCAACGTTTGAAAGTATTTCCGTAATCATAATTTCATCGTTACAAATTTCATTTATTCGGGTAATATAGAACAATTAGCCCATTTTGTTAGTTAATACAAAAAAGTTATAAGAAAGTCCTATCTCTTCCTTTTTCTCGATAAAATTGCATGCATGTTCACGCTGCACGTGAACACAATTGCGTATTCGCGGCCTTGCTAAACCGATATAAACGAGATGAGTTTTACCGAGCACCTTTGGATAATTATTTAAACGGTTGACCTATGCACCACTAGACATCAGTCTGACACAGAGCCATGTACGAACGACAAAAAAGATCTGCGAGCCAATCCCTCTTTCGCCGAGCGTGAAAGCTCCGTAAGAAAAATGTTTTTACCTTGTTCTATTCAATTTGTAGGCTTATTATTGAATTACCGCTCAATAGGATGACGATGGATAATGATGATGACTTTGTAAAAACGACAATTTGTTCATGTCGCGAACTTTTCCATAAATTTTCGCACATTCTCAAATAAATAACTGCCTTGTTGACAGTGAATATTGACCATAAATTACAAAAATTAAACACTTGTAAAAAAGACACACGGTAATTAATTTCATGTGTCACTAATTAAATTCACCAATATCCTGTAATTAATGCAATTATTTAATACACGAAAATATACGAATGTTCAAAACAGTTTTCTGTAATATGCAGGCTTGTTTTTTCGAGATATAAAAAACTCAATGTCGGAAAGCTATATGATAAATAAACAAAAGTAAAATACACTCCCAATTACTTGACATAAAAACAAATGTCGTCGCACGGCGAGGACTTATGCCAATGCTACGATAATTATTAATTACTGGTTCAAAGAGATGATTATACACTTTTATTAATGAAATCGTAATCATCTTATTACCTACTCATATATCGCAAGTCACTCACTCGGTCACGTTTAACGTACACGAGTATAACACACATTTCTATTGGATAAATGGGGATGCAGTGATTGGCCATTTATATAGTATCATTGGCATACTTCTGCTTCTTATTTTCTGATAGTTCCTTGTACAACAGCATTAATCATAAAATGCCAATGGTTTTCTATATGAATGGCGCTATTTGCGTGGGGAGCTGCGATAACTGCATAACCAACTCTCTAAGGACAACGGGAGCACGATAGTTGGATGAATTACCATTCGTTTAAAGCGTTCACCTCCATATCTCACGGTTTACCTCGAGACAGGATCGGTGTCTCGGTCATTATCGAGGCTGCGAAATAAACTATAAACGGCCCTCGTATTTACCCTAGCAGCAAACCGTATTCTAAAGTAAAACTAAAGTGGCAAACTTATTTTTGAATAGTCACTGAACTGATCGGAAGCAAATTTCAAGCTGAATCCATGTTGCTTTTAAATTGCACATTTCAAAGTGAAACAAAAAAACAAGTTTCAAAAAAGCCGCCGATGTTATACAAATAAGTAAATCATTTATCGCTGAGAAAAATGGGCTCTGGGGTATTTTTATCTAGTTGCATCCAACTATATACGAAAAAAAAAACATAAATTTTTGTTTGCTCCATAAACTTACGCATACGATACGAATTTTGGCGTTTACCGTATCGATTCTTGTCAAAAGTACAAGCGTTCGAGGTACGTTTGAAAAATAATAACAAGAAAAGGATGAGCGTGGTAACGAATATAAAAACGTATCACCGAAATACTCGGAAATCCAAGGTTCGGTTCGATGGCGCGAATAAAAAATTATGCGAGATGCGATGACTTTTACGGTTCGATCGTGACCGCAAATTAATTGATTGTTCAAACTTATTATTTTCAATCTTTCAAACAATTTGGCACTTTTATGACGCATTTCGGTTTAAAATTCTAAGCGTACCAACAAAAGAACTATTATAATTAACAAATTACTATTCTTCTCCGCCAAAATACCGGTGAGCAGGTAGCTTGTATTATCTCTTTAAGAGGCAGTGTAACTGGCACGAGCTACTTGCGTTTCGAAAATGGGATCCGCAAATTGTCCGGCACTGAGCAAGCGATCGCCTTAAAATTTGGAGGATACATAGAGAATTATGGCATAAAGTGCATGATAGTTTTATTTTACCAAAGTTTTGGAAACATTTTTCCGGTGGTAACTGAATCTGCAAATATTTTCCAAAACTTTGGAAAAATTCCTCTTAAGGTAGTTCTATCGTGACATTAAAATCGAGAAATTATTTTTCAGTTTTTCTCACATACAAAATAGTTTGCGGGCTCGAGTTGATGAAGAAAAACTGTTGCAAATTAACTAAAGAACAACATCCTACAAATTTAAGGTCATCCAAGGTTATATGTACTTGCTGTATAATTACAAAAATTGCGAAAATTCTTTTCTTTAGATGTTTTTGAAAAACTAAACAAAGCTTCTTTGATATTGCATTAAAATGTACGCAAAGTTTTAGAAGGCTTCACCGAGTAGCAGCCAAGATATTTATGGATGAAAATGCAACTTTTAATTTGCGCTCTTATGAGAGACTACCAACAATTCTGATTTTCATCAATAAATATCTCAACTCCCGCGTGGCAAAATCTTTCAAAAATTTTTACACACGTACATATGACATCAAAGAAGATATATCTAAATTTTCAACAAAATCTTAAGAAAACGATAAAACGACAAAACTACCTTAATGTTCAATGTTTTTCGTTTTACATAAATCCACTTAGACATTAGTTTGTAAGTTGACTTTAAGTTTGGCATACCTAAAACAAACGTCCAGTACATAAATGTTCTCATTTGTTTACTCATAAATAAAAGTGTCTCCGAGAATATATTTAAATGTTTCCTCCTTCGTACGTTTAGTAAAAAAGCTTTCCGCCTTCGATAAATCAGCTGTAATAATCCTATAACGCCTGGCCACTATCGATTTAACAAGGATCATCAATAATCGTGGTTAGAGGTTTATCTGTTGTTTCTTGTAATAATCAGGCTCTGGTATTCAACATGCTATTTTTATATTCCTCATTGAGCAAGATTTGTGATAAGGAAAACATATTTGCCGAGATTTTTTAAACAAAACACGTCCAAACACTACACAAATGAGAATTCAGATTAATCGATGGACAGAGCCTCGAATCCACCTAAATTTAAGAGTTGTTCAAAGAATGTGTGTAAATTCTTCCTTCTCTAAGCAATTTTCGAGCTATTAAGATAAAACTTTTTCCATATTGAGATTTCAAAGAAGTTTGTCCTGACCGAGACAGCTGAACAAATCTAGAATAAACTAGGACTCTTTCGATAGTGTTGCTCTGCAAATGTCACCGATGCGTAACTAAAAATCCGCTGTGTTTTTACCTACGAGAACTTGTGTAGCCTTGGGTTTTCTCGTCTTTTGGCCCTTCGATGTATAATAGATAGGATTTGAGATTGACGGGCTGGCATGTCCAAAGTGGTTCGGGCATTTGCAATGAAAAATCCCCGAATACAAAGAATCTGAACTTGACTGTGATGATAATTCATTCTCGAGATCATTATAAGGCGCCATAAATAATTCGGCATTTCATCTCAGGTTTTTGTCATCAACATAAATTATGTATATACGTCCGTGAAGGATCTTGTCTGACCTGAAATGCCGGAATTTTGAGTATTCAGAGATGCGCATTTTGATAAACTATACACGTTTCACGGTCGCAACTTCTTCGCTTATAAACCAAATGAAATTGCACAAGAAGTGAGTAACGTTGTACAAACTACCCCATATAAAGGAAATTCATTTGGCAAAGTCCAGAAACGTGTGCCAATGAATGAAGGATGGTAGAATTTCGCGAAATATTTTAATTAATGCAAAATAGTACCGAATTGGCGGAAAAAATTTGTTAACATTTTATACATGACGCAATCAAAAATGTTCCGTCAACGCGTGATGTATATTTGGCGAATAAATTAAAGTTGAATTCTACGAATACTTAAGATGATGACGTTTTTAAAAAATTCGCAGAATTGAATTCGTTTACTCTATCGAATGCACGCTTACATTACATTAGTCAAAATATTAGTAAAAAAAAAAAAGAAAACAAAGAAAACAACTATCAACGGTTATTAAACGGTTTGAAGAAATAATTCGAAATATTTATGATATTTTATATAAAACGAATAGGATGATGAGAATATTCAAATAACAATTGAGTTACTTGTTAAGTTATTCGATTAAAATTGTATGTCAAGCTCTATTTGACAAATGTCGAGGACTGGTCGGGCAACCGATCAGCATGTATTAACCTTAGTGTCTCTTCTACCGAACGCCCTTTTGACGCGATCGAAGCGTACGTATCAGAAAAGTATCGGCAAGTTTCAGTGATCTCTGGACATTTTCATCTTGTATTTTGCTCTCTTACTCGACATAGTCGTTAGTTTTAATTTATCACGTCAAAGAAGCTTTAACTATAGTGGCTAATTATTGTTGTTCTCGCAGCTGTTTGTCCGTATACAAAAAACATATTCTACGAACATTCTCGAGTTGTTGATCGTTGTAATGCAATTTTAATATCTGGATCGTATCTGGTGTCAACGGAAATTCCTTTGATGCAATATGAAACCTTCACATTCGATGACGATTGTGCGACCTTTTCGACATTGAGGTGGCACGTTTTCCTCTCTCTCTCTCTTTCTCTGCGTCTTGGAATCAACAAGTGGTTTGAACGTGTGCGCGTTGCATCAACCAAACCGCATATTGGATACTATACGAATAGAACATACGTATATCATGAGTCCTTGATTCTTGCACTAAATATTTAAAAGATCTGAAGTAGTTCAAAAGCTTATATATAGAATTTTTCATCGCTTCTTTTTGTCCGAGTTATCCTTTCAAACCCCTACTTACATAAGATTATTTGTATTTAGGTAACAACACCGTCACCATTATACGGTTAACGTGGGTAATTGGGTTTTCTTTACACCACCCCAATCGGTATGATATGACAATGAAAATGTTAAGAATACATTCTGCCAGGATTCCTAACAAGCATCTTGCGAATGGAAGAGGCTGATCGTCGGTCTTGCATTTTTTAGAATAGTCACTGACGCACAAGGATAGGAGGACACCGCGAGACATCTATGCGTATATGAGACGGTTTCGTAATCTCATTTTATTTGCACTATGGAAATTGAAGTGTGCCTTTGGATGGAGCTACACATTTTTTGCTACGGGGTCAAGGCCGTAACCATCAGATGTGGGAAATAGAATCGTCGTATTACATTACGAAACTAGACGTATCGTTAATTTATTGATTAAATAAACGTAATAATTCGGAAAAAGTGCGTATTATGGGCAGAAGTATCAATCGGTTTCTAATGGTTTCTAAATTGTTTTTCCTCTCCTCACCGACAACACGCTTTTCACCATTTTTTTAAATATCTCTCCGGGTGTTCCAAAAACTTGTGGAGAGGATGTCGTGTGTGGTGAAAAGTATGCTGTCGTCGAGACAAGGTTTCTTCGACAAGACCAAAGTTCAACATGTAAGAAAAAATTTTAATTATGTTATTTTCATGACATTCAGCAAATATTTTCATGATCTAAGCAAGAAGTAATACAACGTTTTATCATTTTGAGGTTTTGTTGCAAATCTCATCGTTTTTATCCTCTGGAGCAATTTAAAAAATATCTATATTTTCTTAAAAAATGAAATACCGTTAGAAAAAAAAATCGTAGAAAAATTTCTAAAAAACGAAATTGAAGACTTCCCCTTTTATGATTTTGGTCAAAGAAATTCATGAAAGAAAGATGTTTTACCACAAATGGAGTTCACTGTAAAAAAACGACAAAAAATGTTCGTTCACAAAACTCCTAAATCGCTCCTATTTAAAATGGTGTTGGAGAAATTAGCCTCGACCAACCATCGGTGAAATGGCATAAAAATCTGACAGTATATAATCGTTCGTCACTCAGAATTGGCATGTAAAATAAAACCGAATAAAATTTTGGGTTTCGAGTAAACGTGGCCAGCGTAACATGTTCGAACTGATTAAGAATCTGAACTCAATTCGAGACTGATCAACGTTTGAATTTTATCGTTGACATTTTTTTATTTTCATTAAAAATTGTTATTGAAGAGACCACGGAAGCTCGTAACAAACAAGTTTTATTCAAATCAAATCATTTTGCATTTCAGACTTGTCTTCCAGCATCGTAATTAGCTGCATCAGAAATCCCCAAACACTGAGCTTTTGAATCTATGCCGAAAATAACGATAGGTACTAGGATCTTCAAGGAGTTATCATCTTGTAAGCTTAGATTTCGATCCGTTATTGAAACAATATGTTCAATTGTCAATATAAACATATACCTACGGCTAAGGCTCAATAACTGCTAAATCGATTTCGTGATATTGCCGTGTGATGCGGTGAATACGTATGAACATGTTCCTTATTTCCTAAATGGTAAGTAAAGATTGGCCACCAGTATGCATGTATTAGAAAAGATTATTGGGATGTTTGATGTCCACTATTATCTGTCATACTTTCGGAAAAGGCATTTGCAACTGGACATTCCCCGGAAATGGTATCCGGTCAATGGTAAGCTAGTTACTGCCCCCCCCCCCCGCTCAAGATCGACCAACGAGTAACTCACATGAGTAATTATGGGCACAAAGTATTGCGGCGTTCGTGGCACATTATCGGGTGTGCTACATTGCAAATAAAGTCTGTCAGCCGGTTACTTGCCAGGAAAGGCCCGGTGTCAAAATAGAGTAATTGGGCAAACCTTATTAGCCATACAATGACCGATTATTAACACAGTGCCTGCCGTTGCCAATAGGATATTGCTAGCAACGAAACAGAAATGATCCAGTATTAGGTGACTAATCAGTGGCCGATCATCATAGTAACCCATGCAGAAATTTCAGCAGCCATAGCCAACTATCGATCACATGCCACTCGGGATTAGGCAGGGAACTCCGTCGGTGATGATTTTCCGAAAGCGTGGGGTCACTATGCTTTCGGGGCACACCGACTCACTCTTGTGATGAGCGTACGTACGCATGGAATTATACGCAAATAAAGAAAAGTAAGAATATAAGATGAAAACGAGAACCACAATCATAACGGCTTATTAATGATCAAAAAGTCATCTGGTATGTATATACTGGTGCTACGCAGCGGCATACATTTTGCCGCGTACTCTACCGATTTACAACTCTTTCGCACGCGGTGATACTCTGACGCAAAAAAGTGTGATCATGCTTACGCCTTTTGTTTATTGTTCAATTTTCATTGTTCGATTTTGTTACGGTCACCGCGTTTATAGGTTTTTATGGGTATGCGCTATACTCGAATGCTGGACAACTAGGTGACTTTTCGTCACGACACGCTGGTAACGAAACTATATCACCGAGTCCGGAGATTCGAATGGATGTGTGCACATTGGTAGCAAAATGTCACCGCACAGTACTCCATGTCCTTTGTCTTCCACACACTTCGGTTCTTTTCTGATGATTTTCACGTACACCATAAAACGGCATCAATATCAACTAACAGTCTGTGTTAGCCCGTCCTCGAGATTCATTTGGATAATGGACACATAAATTGCGCAACTGCCACTATAAGTACGCGCGGTCAAATAAATTTCAGTAATCTGATAGTGACAGCGATGAAACAGTCACGGTGACAACAGTTACTAGTGGGCGCATAGCCCTTGACATTTTAGCAACGAAAATGTCTTATCTTTTATCGAAAAGTAACGTAATTCCGGTCTCGTATTGAAAGTTTGACTAGTATTCCGAAATCGACGAAGAATGTACACAAAACGAACTACATTATATGAAATCTATATTATCGACACTATTCATATTACAACGGATCCCATGGACCCTCTACAACCACCCGGGTACCCTCCTCCGCGGGCGCGCCTCGTACACCATCGAGTAACTGTTCACAAATTATATCGTTATTTTTCCTACTATACTATTTTCTGTACGTCCGTATACAGGGTGTACCACACAACTGCAATGGGACGTATCTTCTAAATGGTTGAGGATAGAAGCAAATATTATTGATAAAAGTTGAAAAAGGTATTAAATGGCGCATAATCCGAAATTATGTGAATACACTTTTGTGCATCGGTGAATCAGAAAAATAGAACCGCTCTTTTCTTATAAGTGGAAACCAATGTTTTGGACTGCACCAATCAATGCATTTTTTATGCTCTACATAAAAGTACTAACATATTTATGCTCTAAACTCATTACTTAACTGCGATCTCCTCCGATCGCCATGTCCGGATTTGGCTCGACAATGGCCATTTGCCCCAACGAAGGGCCTCAGTGCATCACTGGTATACTGGCGCTAATTTCCTCGCCTCTAGATCCCACGGCAGCGCTCCGGCAAAGGGACTCGCTGCCTCTAAGAAGACCGTGCACTACCGTCTTATGATCCTGCAGGCCTCCGCACGCTGCGGTCGAGTAGCAAGGTGAGGTTGGTGGCCAGCAAGTTCTGGCAGAATACGTTTGGCCCGCTCAAATTGAGAAGCAGCTGAGCAAGGGGGTCGATTGCGTCCACCAGCTTTGGGGACCAATTTCTCGAAGCGTTCTCTGAAGCTTCACCGGTTGTCCTGGATGAGTCCTAGGTACTTCATCGTTATCTCAACACCGATGAAGACTTCCCCTGCCACGATTTTAGCTTCGGGTGGCGGTTCACGCCGATGCCTATGGAAACACATGGCCTCGGACTTGTGGAGTGCCACCTCGAGACCCAGCTGACGGATCATATCAACAACCAGCGCAATCACAGCCTTCGCCTTTGTCGCCGCCAAGTAGTGCGAGCCCTCCCCCCTTCCCCCGGGCCAACAAGAGTGTGTCGTCCATGTAACAAACGACGCGGACGCCCTCGGGGAGCTCGTTGCGTAACACCCAGCCCTAACCGATGTTCCACAGGAGCGGCCCCAATTCTGAGAAACTCTGTATGACATCTCACGCCGTTCCAAGCCTCTGCGATCCGGGTAAATGATCCAAGGATCCTCCAAATAAGCCTCAATGACGTTCCACAAGATGCATCCCCACAGCAACAAGTTGAAGGCATTGGCGATGTCGAGCGATACCACCAACCCTATGTCACCGCGGGAGACTGCACCCTCCGCCAAACGAAGGAGTTTAGGCCATCAATCTTTAACGGCATCGAACATTAAAGGATAACGTTTTAGTGCATCGAACATCGGAGTTATTTTAAGGGTTATATTTTTTTAATTGCCGTTATTTACATTTTTTTATACAGAAATAGTACATCAGTTCAGGAATATTTGTGTTACCAAGAAAAAATCCCCGACCTAAGCTGCAACATGTAGATCCTTCTTATTGTTAGTTTAGAAAACGTAATTTAGTTAAATCAGGCTTTTTGTTCTTTCGGTGCCGTATTAAAAAACCGATATTTGCAAAGAACTATCTTTTGTTGTTCGGTTATCTACAGAATCAACTGTGACAATCAGACATCCGATCCAGGATTCATTGATATTTGTGTATAAGGAATAGGGTATACAAATTCCTCATACAGGTAGTAAACAAACCAGCCTTGACAAAAAACCTACCACGGAAAATTACGTTTTAAGTGTGTGCCAAGTCCATTTCAAGTATGTTTCGTTGAGGGATGTCACTTGAAACGTACTTCAGTTGCAGAATAGCGCGTCTCAACCACGTTTTGTCACACAGTTAAAACGTATTTTCTCGCGTGCCGTCGGTACGGAGTTCTACCAAAAAATAGTGCGTTTCAACTACGTTTCGTTATACGGTTGAAACATTCTTTTTCACGTACCGTAGGCGAGCATTTTGGCTACAACATAGCGCGTTTTAATTGTCTTTCGTGTCACACGGTTGAAACGTACGTTGTCGTGTGCCGTCGATCCGGTTTTATCCCATAGAATAGTGCATTTGAATCGCGTTTCGTTACGCGGCTGAAACGGACGTTGTGTATTACTCACAGCGGATAGGTAACGCATGGCCACCCCACGCTTCTCGCGAGCGAAGCGACGTCCCATTGCAATTATAAACACGGGTGATTCTTTGAAAAAATCAATCTCTTAATCGTGTTGAAAAGTGCGGCGCACTTTTGATGAGCACGTAAATAAGATGGACGGAAGCCCATCTTATTTACGTGCTCATAATCCGCGCATTATATTAGAGTTTTATTACAATACTATATCTTGGAGATAATTGTTATTTTACAGTAGTACATAATCGTAATAAAGCATATAAGAAGCATATGATAAACTTGTTTCTGGTCATACAATACGCCATGTAAAGCACGTACCTCGTACATGGTGAAGTAAGTAACAAACGCGTTTCAACCACATTTCGTTACCCGCTTTACTGTGCTTCAAGCATGTGCCAAGCGCGTACCACATACGCGGTACAGTTAGGATAAAGCGTGTTTTGAAATGCGCTTGGTCCGCAGTAAATTGTGTATCTGAAACGTGGTTGCATTTAACTTGCATCCTTGTCACATGCTTTACATGTACTTGAAACATGGTAAAGCGTGTACCGAAACGTGGAAGAGGCGCTTCAACATGAGGGCACCTTCCATATTCAGGGTTGAGCTGGCGTTCTCCTCGGAGGTTCACTATTTGGGAGTGACCCTAGAACGCAAACTCAGCTAGAAAAGCCAGATCAGCTAGTAGGGTCAGAAAGAGATCGCCACATTTTGGGCCTGTCGGAGAATGTTTGAGTAAACGTGGGGACTAAACCTAGGATGGTCAGGTGAATTTACACGGTCATCCTGGTCTCTCAAATAACCTATGCGTCTCTGGTTTGGTGGCCCGCTCTGAAGTGAGGATAAAACAGGAAGACTCTGGACAGAGCCTACGGACAAACAGGGCTGAGGTAACAGGCGCAGTGCACACCATCCCCATCCTGACTACGAGACATCTCCTTAACACCCTGCCCCTGCCTATCATAGCGGAGGCGGGGGCAAGAAACGCGGCCAGTCGGCTGCTCATGAGTGGAATGTGGAAGGGTGCTGCTAGCGAACGTGCTTTACTTTTGTCAAAAGCGGGGGATCTGGAACAGATCACCTGACCAGACGGAGACTGGTGCCCGCGAGAGCAGCGATTCCTATTCAATTACGCGGTCGTCTCCCAGACAGAGAGATGTGCGCTGTGGACCCAGGCTGAATAGCGCTGCCCCTGCCTGCATACCGCAGCAGCATATACCTCCCCAGGGGCAGGGGTATGCAGCCTGGATTGGGGTATGGTGTGGGGGCCCACGGATGGAAGTGTCCTACACATTGACCTATACTGCGACGGTCCTCCAAACGGAGCTGTTTGCCATCAGAGCTTGTGCCCGCGGTATCCTGGACAGTCGTACCGCGCTAGGAGTACACAGTTGTAATTCCGTCTGGGCTGGTCAATGACTGCATAAACCTACTGACACAATTAGGTAGTGTCAACAGAGTTAAGTTGTTCTGGGCATCGAGACACAGTTTTCAAACGCCCTTTTCGCAAAGAATACAAAAATAATATTCAGGTCACACTCTATGAATTTTTAAATTTTTTTTATGAAAAGATCTCCATTTCTGAAAAACTCCATTTTTGATTTTTGATTGACCATTTTTTTACACTTTGATTTATTCTCAGCTTAATATCGCAAAATCCACAGTGGACAAATTCTTTTTTCTATTTCTTTTTTTCGATGGCGAAAATTGATTTCACAAGTCTGACTCGTGATGTTTACGTTTAACTCGTTTTTCATTTCACGAGTTCTACTCATGACGTTTAAGTTTGGGCCATAATCTTCACTAGGAGCCAGACTCAAAGTGCGGGAAGGGGTTAAACAACCGTCGTCAGCATTTTTACCGTCCGCGAGAATCGTATCTATCTGTCAGAATCGAGCGGTACTGCCAGCGCCTCAATTACTCGAGGCAACATTATTTGGATGGGAAGCGTGTTGTGGACCATTCATCATCCCTGGAATCCAATCTGATATGGGACTAAACCGCGATTGAACGAAGGTGATACTTGCGCTAATATAGTAGAATCTATATGCAGGTGTATATATCTAGCTGGAGATATGTCGTTATTGGGTCGCAATCAGTAATGTTTTTATAATTGCATTAAAAGAAAAAGGCTATTTTAACATTAGGTTTGTCTATAAGTTTGATAAATAACGGGAGGTTTATGGTAGTTTCTCGTAAAATATTTTTTATCGAAAACAGTATTCAGTCAAATATTTGCTGGCATGTTTTACCATCGCGTGTAATACTCTATATTCGTATATTCGGGTGTGGATTTAATGATGTTGATGGGAGGGCGGTGTCGGAACTTTCATTTTTAGACCCAAGTTGTTCGACCGTGGCGTAAACGCATCGCTGACCGCCTGACCGTCAGCAGTATCTCAGGTATTTATTAATGTGAGTCAAGGCGAACGGCCAACATATTCTGCCAGCTAAAGCTTGTTCAATGTCTTCGTATTCAACTTAACAGGCAATTATACGATCAGTCACTCTCTCTATGTTTTATCTGTAACATCTGTATCTATAGTATCTATATCTATGAAATTTATTATATATCTATATCCTTAAGATGGTCAATAGTAATTTTTCTATGATTTCATTGAAATTCTCGAATTGCCGCATAGTTTGTTAAGGGCATAAACATAAGTAATCGATCAATCAATCTCTCCCCCTACCTCACTGTTACGAACGCGTGGTTCCTCGCGGGGATTTCTGCAGGAATGTTATGGACATTCGTGGATCTCCTTGGCCGAGACTTTTATAGTGGTCTCGCCCGTACTGGTATTTCGGGAAACGCCCCGATTGCGTCTCGCCACGGGCCAGTATATTCTGCACAAGAAGCTTATGGAGATTTATTCGTCTGCAGATCGGGACACGCGTTCGTGTATACTGGCACGGGACTCATAGATAGTAAGATATTGGCCAATTTAACTGGATCCCGATAGCGTTAGTGTCGGACTCGCCTTACCGACATTCGTTGTCTAATCCCTCAAGGCAAGTGCCAACGAGGTGTTGGATACCAATTTTGTATAAAGATGACTCCATTGCGAATCAGATCTCCTGCAAAGCTCGTTCACAATCTATTACTGACTGCAATGATTTAAAAAATGGGATTATCGAAATCTCAATTTTTAAAACTACGTTGCCTAGCAAATAATTTGTTGACAATAATGTTATGGATTGTATTATTTTTATATTTCTATTCTCTACTCTATGTATTAGGATCAACGCAAAAGGCTATTAGCGCTCACGTGTTGTTAGATCGCTACGTTAGCTGACAGATAAGCCATTGGTTTCGCGAGTAGGCTAGTTAATTTTCGATATCTAGTTTCGTTATATGTAAAAATATGTAGGCAACATAAAGCATTTTCGATAGATTATTTTCTTCCACTTTCTTTTCGCAAATTCGCCGAAATAAGTAATAGAAGTCTTGAAGAATTTTATGACACGTTGTCATCAATGTGAAAAACACCGCATTAGCTTCTTTCTATGAGTACATACATCGTATTCGTGTATAAAAAAGTTAACTCGAACGCTGATATTTTTCAATTGATTACAATATCTTATACCGTCTAAGTCTCTTTATCTTTTCAAACATTAATTGTGTATTGTTGCGTCTGAATTTAAATGTAGACTGACTTTACGTTCAAGTACAAACTTTTTTGGCACCAATATTTCTAACTATATCGTACTATTCGCGTTATAGACTAAAGGTAGAACACAAATTTTAATGGAACCTTCAACCGATACACGAGTTGAATACAAATAACCTTTAAATTGAATAATGCCGTTTTTTTTATGTAGGAAGACAATCAACATAATAAAGGAATTTTTTGCACGATGGCTAGGTTCGAAATGTACTTTGAAACAATTTGCCATTATCAAGTTGGAATAGTTCAATCGTACGTTATACATTACACGCTGTGCGTGTGAGGAAGTTGGAGATATACATACACAGATGAAACGCATACATGTACGCATAATTCTTATCTATATAGTTGCGGTAATAACTCACTCTTCATTATCTTCGGAGTCTGTCGAGAGACAATGAACGGACAATGGACTTGGCGTTTAATGTACGGCGACGAGTCCAGTTGAGTGTCTGGTTCGCTAGACCTCCGTTTATGACAGTTTCCATAACGGTAATACGCTCTCCAGTGTTTACGTTGAGGCGGAAAATTTCTATTATGCTTAGGTGTGTTATAGCGAAGGTCACTGCTGCGGAATAAGAAAATCTCTTATTTTCCTGGAGCACAATGAGTATCAATTTTTAGCTCTAGTAAACATTTCATGGAGCCATGCTCTTTCTTATGATCGTTAGTAAAAATAACATGGATGGACATTTTACACCAATAACAATCTTACCTCGACCGAAAATGTCTAGTGTGAATAATGATTCGTAGACAATGGCAAATAATATTAATGTTGGAGATAAACAACTGTCAAAATGCTATTATATATATAGTACTTAAAACAAATAACTTTTGGGTTTCGGACGAAACCAGTTATGTGAAAAATTAGGAAATAATTTTTATTTTATGATTGCATTCATATTTGTAAATATACTTGTCATTGGTTACTTCTTTACGAGTCGGCTATAAATGAATAATTTACCACAGTTTCCTTATTATTTTCTCGTAACATACAAAGCTCTTTATTTAAAAGGAACTGGATTCCGGGAGGGACACAAGAGTGGTTTTATCGAAAAATCATCATTTTAAATGAATGCTATTAATATAATGACAAATGGAATAATCTTCCTTATATATATATATATATATATATATATATATATATATATATATATAGGTTCTACAAATCTTTTCGATGTTATTTATATGTCTCAGATTTCTCACATTTTTTCTGAAGCTGCGCCGAAAAATGAAAAATTTGAAAAAAAAAACGTTTCGATTAACCAATTTCTGAAAGAGTTATGCGAGTTTGAAAATGGTTGCAGAATAGATAGACTTTTTTTCAAAATTCATAACTTTTTACGGATGGGTAAAAAAATTTGAAAAAATTTTAACAAAAATGTTTTTAGTGTGGTAGTATAACATATAGCATTTTCAGCAAAATTAAAAGTGGTTGGGTTGAAAAGTGGTCGAAATCATATGGAATCAGCCATATATATGGGTGATTTCACGCGACATGGGTCAGTTTAAAAAACTTGTTTTTTATTTCCTGAATTTTTAAACATTTTTTAGTACCCATCAACAAATTCTTTGTGGTAAATTTTGAAATTTTTTTGATTACCCGTTCAAAAAATACCGAAGTTTTACAAAGTCTCTCTTTTTCGGCTTTTTTGCTCATAACTTCTTTAATAGTAGTCCAAATTAAATCTTTTTTGTGAAAATCCTTGTTTTAGAACGTACTTTTCCAAAAAATGTAGAAAACTTATTGGAAGTGTTTTTGAATATGATTTTTAAGTTTTAAACTTTAAATTTTTTGTTTTTAAGGGAGTGCATATTTTTATTATTTTTTATTTTTCCTTTTTCATTTCTACAAATTTAACAACTTGTAAGCCTAGGTCGATTGTAGGCTTTTCGTAAACACGATTTTATTTCGGTTACTGAAAATTTGATTTTTTTTGTTAATAACTATTCAAACCATTTTTGAATAACTATTCAACCACTTTTCAATGATCATGAATAAATTATTACATTTTTTATTATTAACAGGTGTCTAAAATTAATAATAGGTTATCATGAGTATATTTATAAATAATAATAACAAAAGTTTTTATTTCGTTGTGTATTCTTTAAAAAATGTTACATATACGATCATTATTTAAACTAGAACACCCTTTAGGTCGTATGTTTTAACTGAGTGAAATTTTTATGTCTCTACGATCCACTTATGATAAGTCACTCACAGAGACACAAAAATTTCTCTCACAATCAGATATTCTGATGGATACCGAAAACGTACGAGCTAAAGAATATTCTGCATCAAATAATGACCGTATAGCAGATAGCATATGACAATAGTTATGACAAGTCGAGCGCGAAGTATCTTCGACCACGGCACAGTTTTATTACACCTATTATATATATAGGTCAAAAGCTGATGAACCAAAATGGCTGACACGTGTTTTCTTTTCACCCCTGTGGCTTCACCCCCGCATCCATAAAGGGACTTTATGCTCCGTCCATATATTTATACGTCCATGAGGACCCCGAACGCAGTGTTAGAAAAGTGGGCGGAAAAGGCGAGGAACGATCTGATAATTGCCCCGCCTGGCGGAGCCACTTCTGCGCGGAACCGTCAAGCGCGGTGATTTTGAATCGTTGATCCACGATTTGCCATACATTTTGTCTGATTAACGCAGCTTATAATATTGATGACTAATATTGCTATGCTTTTGTTTAAATTATTTGGCATGCTGGACTCATGTGCAGCAGGGCGGGGGATCGAGACCGTGAGTAAGACTATTTGTTTTCACAATATTACTCATGAACTAAGTGCCAAAATAAAAAGACGTCTTTTTTCTCTTCAATTTAAGTAATTTAAAAAAAACTGTTTTTCGATTATAATAATGGTTTAGAAAAAACAAAGGATCCAACTGAATGAATTAAACGAGTTCAATTGTCGCTTTGATTCAAATTGAACGTGACGATTCGACGAGTGAATTCAAGCATTGCACGTATATTGGGTAGACGATATAAATGTCTTTGGCGTTGCCTCAAATTAAGCAGATATTAAAATTTTGAAATGATGTGAAAAATCCACCAGTGTCACACTGTGTACATTTTGTACAGCGAACAAGTTGCTCCCAAAATTCAATGTTAAAAATCCAACAGATTGTTGGAAATGCTTCAACGATGTACGTAAATATTCAGATTTGTACTTAATAAATTGTAGACAAATTTTATAAAAGTAAAAAATATGTCGTTTACTGAAAGTTTTGTATGCACCGAGTCTGAATATTTTATTTTTTGTATACATTGCTATAGAATAGCATTTCAAACAATCTGTAGTGCAATTTGACTCGTTGCACAGCGCAAGTAAACGACAATTGAAAAACGGACAAACACTCCCGTAAAACCAAAGTATGTACTTACCATAAATAAAGAATATATTATACTGATTTCGGGACCACCGATATTTTGATTGTTCGTTTATTACAAGCCCTGCGCGCTTGCTGTTATACGCGAGCCCGGAAGGCGAACTTTGAGATACAATCTAATTTCATAATGTAATAATTATTATCAATGGGTTGCGTATTCGATATGTCGCTCTACGAACTTTTTTGTTTGTTTGTTTGTTTTTTGATCCTCCTTTTAGTGGCTACACATTTCATTTGATTTGTAAATAACGCTATACACAAAGAGAATACGATTAAAAGAGCTATATAATTTCAAAAGCGACATTGTAATTTCTTACTTTAAAAACGGATAACTGATGCGATCCCATGCGCGTACGAGGCGTCTTCTCGGCATGTCGCCCAGTTTGATACCCCGAGTATGAGCAGAGTTTGCCTATTTGCGGTGAAACAATTTGGGAAAAATAATAAATTTAATATAGTTTTTGTATTGCAATTCATGATATGAATGTTAATCTCTCGGGCAAGAAAAATTTCACGCTGGCTCCGAGCGTGGAAAATATACGCCGCATAGCATCGCAACCTCAATTCAATTGACATTTGATGCGCGAATTACAACAAACTTTTTTTTACCTGCTTGATATAATATCGGTTTCACTGCACTTTTTTTGTTTTTTTCGTCGCCTTCCAACGCTCAATTTCGTAAAACTCTGTACATAAAAGTGTTTACGCGTCAGATGGAATGATTGATGACATATTTTGCCGGGGTCTGTATCTTGCTCACTTCATTTCATCACCAACGCCACGCTTCATTAGCAGTTAGCTTAGAGCGATGGGAGCGCGCACCGTGGCTCAATTCGAACTAACATCGTCCCTCGCTTTTTCAGGTTACGTTTGGGACGATTCCGCCATATGCATTGGGGCTCCTTTACTCTAGTCTCCACGTGCAGAGCACTCAATTTAATTAATTGTATTATTAAGCCGTCATTTGTTTTCTCGGGTATGGGTTACTCTGAATTTTACCAAGTGCATCGAGAAGCGTTGACGCCGCCCACTTCGAGCTATGGTGCCCCGAGCTCTCTTCTCCATATGTAATTCGGCATGGTTTTATCAACACCTAAAGTCAATTTACAAAACCTGCTCTATATTTTCTCGAAGACGCCTATTTCACCCATTCCCCACATCTCAACACCATAAATCGTTTCAGGTTTTACTAACGTCTCCAATAAGTATAATTTATCTTCCACAATCTCCTTTCCCGCCCTCCTCCATATACCTCACACCGTATTTATGGTCTTTTGTGTTTGTGCAATGATTTTTTCCCATGTAACCATACTGAAATCTTACAAGTAAATACCTGGCACCAATATCCTAAGCATTTGAATTTTTTTCCTATCTCCACTTTTTTCCCTCAATTGTTCTTCATTCTTCTCCCTTTTTACTTGTTCCTCTATTACTAAAAATCATTATATTTATCTTTTTTGTGTTTACTTCCATTTTATTTTCCTTTGCACATCCTTCTAGGTGTCTTACCATACTCTTTAACCCTTCTGCCGAATACGATACTGCCATCACATCGCCTGCATACTCTCGCGAATATTTTCTCCTTTCCAATGACGATTCCACTTTCATATTACCTTATCAACTTATCTTTCAAATTATCAACATACACATCAAAAAGCACCGTACTTAAGGCACATCCTTGTCTAACGCCCTGGTTTTTCATATAGTAATTATTTGCATTCCGAAGCATCAAGGTTCGATAACGTTTAATGGCATAATTACGTGATTGAGTTCTCCGAAAGAGTGCGTTTAAAACATCTATACTCGGTATAAATATTTATGAGTTGAATCCTGTATCTTTGCTTGTACGCTTCATTTAATTTGTTGAAATGACATTTTTATAAAAAGTAAGAAAGGCAAACAAAAGATCGCATTTCTCATTATTATTTTTTCACCTAATAACATAATGCGACCGCGATGGCAGTCTAAAAAATGTTCATTGAAATTGGTGCATCAAGTTTTCGTCAATCCGACCAGATTTATTAACTGGTAAAAAATACGTATGAAAAAAGACTAAGTTTACAATTGAGTACAATTTTAATGAAGTACCTCGTATACGGTTTGTGTTTGTACGACTCTGAACCAACGTAGGTACAGAATCTTCGAGAAGTTGTGCACGTTAGTCTAGACGATGTGTGTAATACGCGTGATGTAATTTTTTGTTACACCTTTTGTGTCATTGGATTTCAGAATAATCGGAAAACATTGAAAAAACGATTCTCTCGTCGAGACCGGGAAAAGTCTACCGTCTAAATGTTCCGTAGTTGACTCTGTTGACTTGGTCATTTGTCATTCGTTAATGAAAATCAAAGTTTCTCGGAGCTCAGGGAAAATTACAACATATTTTGCATTCGAAAAAATTTCGTTCTTCGTAAGTCGTGACTCTGAGCGCGACTCTTTTTTACTGAAAAAAAAACTTTGAGCGAAGCTGGTGTAGTAAGTGTAATTATACGTGCTAGACGCCACTGCGTTTGTCGATAATACGCACGAGAAAAATATTGCTAATATACGCACGAGAAAAATATTGGTAATAGAAATTGATTATCGAATACAATATGTTTCATGTTTGAAAAATAAATTACCGTGGAAACGTTTCTTTGTAATGTGTATAAGTATATTTGCCAAATGTACGGCCTACTCTAGTACCGTTGTCGAGATTTTGAAATTAAATTTTTATTCATTAATAAAATACCAATACACTATTTGCAAAGTCTTTCTAAATTTACTGGAGGTAGAAGTAAATAGAGACAAGCTAACTAATTCCGACCGTTAAATGGCCTGCTGACTGAATTGGTTTGAAATAAATTTTGTTTGTATTCAAGAATATTTTCAAAAATACACATATATTAAACCACATTATCTCCGTTCCATTCCAGAAGAATTGTGAAAACCTCTGCAAACGTCATTTTACAAACGAAATCAATTAAATTGTACGAAATTGTTGACTTCCACCGTTTTTGGATCGGCGTTGACACGAGCAACAAAATACTGGGTGTGGCACTGATTAAAGTTATGCGATATTTTTGGAGATACGTATGCTTAGCTGATATCAATTAACGCGAGCAAGGCTGTTTGACGGCTTAACCATACCATAAAAAGCCTCCACAGCCATTAAAAAGAAGGCGTGAAAAGAACGACATTCTAATTGCATGCCCAGTTTATAAGTAATTAGGTACTTACAAAAATCTTGTGAAACATTTAAGTCGAATCATCTTAGATAATGCTCGATTAATTTCCTTTCCATCTAGATAAATGATTTTCCTAAGTGTACCGTAATGAAGACATTAAAGTTAATAGTTTAATAAAATATTTTTTTAAGCCCATCCTTAATAACTTTTTGACTCTTTTTACTCTTTCTTCTTTCAGAATGCATAATACTATTCATGGTGGGAATCGTCTGCAGCGCTCTGGCGTATGCTGTTCACGTCATCAATCCCTTGAAGCTTATATTCAATTACGTGAGTGTCATGTGCCTCGTACGAATTACCATACGTATCCTTTGTTTTCAATTGGAATTATTGTCAATGAAAAACGAAAGGATTATAGATGAGGAAAAGAAACAATTAGAATCGAAAAGCACTCTGGTTGATTTCATAAAAAAATAATGACGAATGATTATGTATCGCAAAAACAAAGACAATTTTTTATTCAAACAACGAGGTGCGATTATTTCTAAATAATTACTTTTAACAAAGTTAGGCGCCATGACGTTGATGGTTGAAAAATGTTGCATATACGATCATTATTTGAACTAGAATACTTTTGAACTCGTATGTTTTAACTCATGTGAGTAAAATTTTAGTGTCCCTATGATTGACTTAGGATAAGTCAATCACAGAGATGCAAAGATAGCACTCTCAATTAGTTATGCCGATGGATAATGACAACATACGAGCTAAAGAGTATTCCAGTTCAAACAATGATCGTACATGTAACATATTTAAAAGAATACCTAACTAAATAAAAACTGTTATTACTATTAGTTATAAACATACTAATAATGGTTTATTATTGGTTTAGGACGTCTGTTATCAGTAAAAACATATAAACATTTATTCATAATAATTGAACAAATATTATATAGTTATAAAAAAACGGTTTTAATAGTTATTAATAAAAAACAAATTATTTTCGACAATCGAAAACCAATAATAATTATGAGAAGCCCACGATCTACCTAGTCTTAAAAGTTGTTAAATTGATAGAATTTAAAAAAATGACAAATTCTTAAAAAATCAAAATATGCATATATTATACAAAAAAGAGTTACAGTTTAAAACTTAAAAATCACATTCAAAAACATCTCAAATAATTTTTCTGTGTTTTTTTTCGAAAAGTATATTCAGAAACGAAAATTTTCAGTAAAAAATTCAATTTGGGCTACTATTAAGGAAGTTGTGAACGAAGAAGCCGAGAAAAGTGTCGTTTTTTGAAAATTCGATATCTTCTGATCCGATAATAAAGCAAAGAAATGTCTCAAAATGTACCAGAAAGAGTTTTTCGATGGGTATTAAAAAATATCAAAAAATTGATAAAATAAGAAAAAAAAGTTTTTAAAACTGACCCATTTGTCGTGGAATGCGCTATATATGAGGGTTTCCATGCCAGATCAAACACTATTTTGCCTTACCACCTCCGATTTCTTTGAAAAATTTGTATACTCTAGTATTGGTTGAAAGAGACCGCTATGATTTTTTTCAATTTTTTTTTGTTGCACCGTTTTCAAGATATCGATTTTTCAAAAATTACCTTACTTTTTTTTTGAACGTCCATAACTTTGCGAAAAATGGGCCAAATTGGACGTTTTTTTGAAATTTTTCTTTTTGAACGCATTTTCATTAAAAAATATCGAATAAAATTTTCAAACCGTATTTCTATAAGAATTTCAAATTTCAAATCTAAATTGTTGATTTGCAAAAAACACGTACTGATCGATTTTCTTGAATTTTTTTTTGTAAAAAACTGTCAGTTATTCCACACCTTTTAAGACTAGTTAGATAATGGGATAACGATGGGATCTATATTTTTTCGATTTTTCAATTTTCCGATTTTAGTTATTCGTATTGAAAAATATCTGAAAAAAATACTATGCATATGAATTTAATAATTATTGGACACATAGGAATTATTAATTATTATACAGATTAATTTCAGGAAATAGATACAGGTGAATCGCCGAAGCGTATTTATTTCCTTACTCGTTTAAATATTTTACAAGTTCGAGATTCAACAGATGAGGAAAATTCTTTAACCCTTTGAGACCTGAGTACTTTTAAGCTTATGTGGTCCGCAGACGCATAGGCTGACGCACATATGCATCCTTAGGGCTCAAATGGTTAAATCTCAAAGTGTCTTCTCCGTCCGGAATTACACAATAATACTTTTGCGCCCCTGTTATTGTCTTTGCTCTTATATATCTGTTTTCTAATGATT
>JAPYZU010000554.1:0-25918 GCA_030523005.1 Tryphoninae sp. B BG-2022a
TTCTCTTCGCTCGACGAACTTTCGACCGAACGTTTTGTCTTTACCGTTGCTTCCGTAGTCTCTTCGCTCGACGAACTTTCGACCGAACGTTTTGTCTTTACCGCTGCTTCCGTAGTCTCTTCGCTCGACGAACTAGACGAGCTATCGTCAGCCTCTCTTTCCTGCCGTGACAAGTAGCGTTCGAAGAGTTCCGGAAGTTCAAAGTCGAATTTCACTCTCGTGAAATCGTCGTCCTGAAAAACGTCCTGACGAACTGTCCACGGATTTAAATCGTCCTCATCAAGTCTGTGAGATTCTTCGTTCGTCCCTGTGTCAGCCATATCGAAATAATTTTTCGTCGCGAATTCCGTTGTTTCTTTCGTAGAAAAGTCGAATTTGTCACTCATATCCTCGAAACTCGACAAGACTCTGCCCAAGAATTTATCGGATTCGTTGGAAGATTGTTCCGAATCGTCGGGCGCTTTACCGAGATTAAAAATTCGGAGCCATGCCAATGGAAACATCATATCTTCCACGTCCCATTTGTTCCCCGGATCAACGCTACCGGCGGTCGCCGTTTTCTCGATCTCAAAAGAATCATACTTATCCTCGATCATCGGGGTCGTGAAAATTTCACTCTTTTCGGTCATCGTATCCGACTCTTCGTTTTCAGGGAACCATCCGTTATAATACTCGTCCACTGCATCGTATGGGATCGTAGTTTCTTCGCCGTATTCATTATGCGCGTGCTCGGGTAAAGTGTAAGATCCAAAGTGGTAGTAATAGGGGACAAGTATGCAACCGACCCAACCGACGAACAATGTCAATTCGATATACAAAATCACTTTCAGAAATTGCGCGAATCGACTGCATTTGTCCGTTTCGACGCGTCTCGACAATTTGCCGAGCCTCTCGTACTGAAACGGACCCTCCTCGAGCGACGGTGGTTTACCTGACGATAGAAATTCGATCGAACATTTAAACATCAAAATTACGCCAATTAAAAATATCACTCCGATTTATAATCGATCGGTCAATATTGTCTCAGCGTAATTCCAACTTTGAGACTTACCTTCTTGCAAATTCATATCCAACTTCACGATGAACCAGTCACTGACGAACTGAGACATTCACGAGCACGAGCTCAGCTTTATGCTCGCCGATTGGTAAATTGACCTCGACCCGTTGGGAGATTTTACGAAATGAAGCGTACATGGCTGAGAAGAAAAAAAATGGAAGACATCGTCCCGATAAGAGAAGTGTCGCTATTGCTCGGGGCGCATCGCGACGTTACGTTCGTTTCTTCGAACCTTCAAGCTGATTAGCCATAACATGCACGACGACGATAGTTCGGATCGAGGTCAAAGGTAACAAATATTATTACCAGTACAAGTTACCGGTTCTTTTTAATCGTTTAAAATCGACATCTTATTATCAAAACAAATAAGCATTTTCTTCGATTTCAAGCAACCAACAATAAAACAGTTTTTCGAAAATCCATCGCTCGAAGCATCCTCGTGGAGAGACGAGATATCAAATAATTCAATGTCTCATTCGTTAATAATTATTTCCGGATAAGATTGAAAAACAATGACGCGGAAGAAACATTTGATTTTCTTCGGAGAAATATTTTCCTCGTTGCAGAGAAAGCCAGAAAATCATTGCTAGCGTCAGCATCACGATCGTAATTCGTGGTATCGATGCTGGTTATCACGAACCTTCGACAAAACGAATAAATCATAGCTACTTATTCCTCGCACATGAAAGCCGTACGTTTTTATAACGATCGATATAGGTATATATTTTATTCGCGTTTCCTCGGAAACAACGATCTTGTATTTATTTCATACGTCTATGTGTTTGTTTTCAAGATCCGTCGATTGCATCGTTGACGCTATTACTGGAATAGGTTTGTGCACATATTTCCAGAATAAACACAACGACGACTGTACGATTTCTCGATGAACCTTACACTTTTATCAGTCGTAGCTCGTCCGACGAAGTTTATCTATTACGCAGAAGAGATTCGCTCTTTCGCCATGTTGTTCTCGCCACAATAGCGTGCGCCAATGACTATTGCGATTATAGAGCGCGTGCTCCCAAAGATATAGATGTTCGATTCGAATTATGATCAATTATATATTTTTAGTTTTTATTTCAAATAGTTACATTCGAATTATACAATTCATTTTTAAATATTTAAAATCGATTTATAAAATCTGGCATAATTCGAATCGGACATCTACATTTTGGAATTGGATAGCGACATTTTGACGTAAGTTCCTGGAGTAAAACATGTGCTAGCTGATGATTAAATAACGAATCTACTGCAATTTTTATATTAGTTATATTCGAGATTAATAAATTTAGAAATATTTCACGTACTCTTTGTTTTTAATCTAAACCAAATTATCCTTTTCGTTTCGTTTTAAATTTCTATATCGACGCAACAATTGCTTATTTCCGACCCTTATTTTATGCACGTCAAATTTTATCGAGCGTCGACGAAAATTGTCAACTCGAAATATCAAACGTAAAAATATTCTGGCGCTTGAAGAAGGTAACGAAAAGACATCGATAAAACCTGTATTTTCCCCTACTGTAATTCAGCTGATAATTCGCTCGAAAACGCAGTCTTCCATTCCAAGTTATCAACGAGACAGCTAGAGGTATCCCCCTTAAGATCGTGGACTGTCGATTTTTTTCGATAAGCTCGCAGGTGTCTCCTCGATTGCCACAATGTACGAGATTCCGTTGTGTCGTTGACGATTTTCGTCTCGATATCTCGTCTTTGATAACGAGCCTAGCATTGAATTGGCCGAATATCATCTGGTCAGTTACACCACGTACCATACGCGATGAAGTCGAGGACAAATTTTTTTGTTCATATCGCTCTCGTCTGTTTTACGCTGTACTGCAGTCGAAACTTTCGCACATCCGGTAACGTTTATTTTTTCTAACTCGTAATTGTGATATTTTCTCGGGAACGATATCGTTATCGCATTACATCGCGAAAGCTACCGCGTGCTTGCGTATTACGTTGTTTTTTTTGTTTCGAAAAACAAAGTTGCCCTTCCTCGTGCACGAAACTCCATGAAATTATTCTGAAACACGTATCGGACGGGTACTTAAGTATTCCCCCTATTTCTTTCTCTCTCTTCGTCGCACTCGTTCTCCAAGTTACACCGCATGTATACCCGCACAATCTCGCTCGATTCGTAATTTCTCGCGCATACGAGCGTGAGTTTTCGTTGAAAGAAAACGACGACACGCGACTCGTCGATTTTGCTAAAAACCGACACGGATTTTCCTCAATTGACTTTTATTACGCGTCGTGACTACGATTCAACAAATGTCACGCTAACGTTCAATAAATATTGATTTCGTACGTAACTTTATATCGCACGGTATATCAAAATTGTTTTTACAAATTGCGATCAATTTCGTTATTATTCCATCTTGATATTTCAAATCGTCCATCAGTGTCAAGAATTTTCATAATAGTTCATGGAAATGTACACGTTGCGATCGAACATTTAGTAACAACAAGAACGCGTATTAACCAAATATTTTGCACAAATTCACTATTTAGGAAAATAAAAAAAACTCCTATTAAAAAATTGATAAATTCACGAAATAATTTATTACCGGTATATTTCTCTAGCTTACAGTCCTGAATCACGATTTAGTGAAAACAAAATATCGAGAAATGTTTTGAAATTTGATTGGAGCTGTAATTCGAATGAAACTTGTACGGCCGAGCATAGTTTTTGCAACAGTCAAAAAAAATGCGATTGCCCATTGGATTTTATCTTTGACGACTCATTGACGTCCTGCGTGAAAGGTACAATCTTTTCATTTAAAATTTCAAATGAAAAAAAGTCTTTGTTTTTATAATCGGATTAATTGATCGTCGTATTAATTTCATAGTCGCAACTGCTTATGGCGAAAAATGCGAGAAAACGGTGCAGTGTTCGGCATATCTGCAAGCAGGTGGTATTTGTAACCAAGGTGCATGCAACTGCATCGAGGGATATCACTATCTTCACGGTCGTTGTCACAAGTCTTCAGGTACGAGAGAAAATAATTTTAACATGGAAGTAAAGAATTATTAATCATTCACAACGATAAATCGACGAGATCGGTTAAAAAGTAACAGAAACAATTGATATTCGAAGGACTCGGGGAAAAATGTAATAACGATGATGATTGTTACACTAACACCGATTACGAGGCACTTTCGTGCAAGACTGGAATCTGTCAATGTAGGGATAATTTCTATCAGCGCGAATATCGCACGTGCAGACGCGAGGCTAAAGGTAAAAATTCATTTAATGAAAAAATCGGTCTGTCATTTCTGAAAGTTTGTCTTCGTTTATTAATATTTTGTCATTGTTGAAAGTATAATTACTTTTAAATGTAACAATGTTTCGTCTTGTTGCTTGATAAAATTTTGTTAATGTTTGTTTTTAATTCTTATTAAACCCGTTTTTATACCTTTTTCTTGATTTCGATTGATCGGTGACGTCAGAAATCGGAGCTTCGTGCATGATCGACTTAGATTGCACGTTCGACAAAAATGCTCGATGCGACGCACAAACTGGCTGTTATTTTCAAGGGAATGAAAATACAATGTTTAGCGAGGACAAAGTAGGAAAGGACGACGATCCTAGAGTTTTGTCCATTCGAGATATCGGTAAAGACACTGTCATCAGAGCAACTTGCAAAGACGACAAGGACTGTTTGTCTCTCGGACCCGCGATATGTACCGGAACAAATCAGTGCGTTTGCAAGCCTGGTTACTCTTTCGATTCAGCTTTGAAGAACTGCATTCCAGGTAAAAATGTTCGTCCGAGTCAAAATTGAACCAACCTTATCAACTTTATAAAAAATTTCAGGAAATATAAACATACAAATTTTAGGAAATCTTTACGATAAGCTCTTGATATTCTTGACATATTTTTTTCTTATTGACAGATCTTGGTGAAAAATGCCAATTGAGCGAGAAACCAGCCATCAGCAAATCGGTATGTCGAGATGGTCACTGGGGTTGCGAAGGATCTAGGATACCTTCGTTAGACAATCGTCAATGTCTAAAAGGTAGGTTATCTAATCAGCAATAAGCCTGTGACAAATTAAAAGAAATAGTCAGATAGTTCATTCTGCTTGTCTCCAATTCCATAATATTTTTTAATGCATATTTTTGTTTCAACAAAATATTTGATAATAGGAAACGTAATTTTACTTCTCTAGTCCTGCAACACTGTGAATTTCTAACATTTTTTTCAATAATTTGTATAGTCACGCGGTCCTACAATGAGTCTTGCCGGTTCGACGAGCAATGCTACATATTCGGACCTGATGCACATTGCACGTTGAACAAATGCATCTGCAACGAGGATTCTCACTATATCGAGAAAGAAATGTTTTGCTGGGTAAACAAAGGAATAAACGATTCTTGCACGAGGGACGAGGACTGTCACGTACAAGGATTCGGTTCCAAATTAATTTGCAACAAAGAATCAAAATGTAATTGCCCAGTTGGAACACACACAAATTGGGCTGTAACAGCTTGCATTTCTGATGTGCCTGTTTTTGGAGGTCCTTGTACACACATCAAAGATTGCGAACCTCTCAAAGATTCCCAGTGTCTCAACGGAGTTTGCGCATGTGCTGATAATTATTTTCTTAGCTCGGAGGCCTGCGTTGCTGGTGAGCCAAAAATTGTACATTAAATAATCATATATTTTATCGAAGCTTACGATTAGATTTTGAACTTTAGATAAATCCAGCGATTTTTTAACTACATTACCGCTCAAAAGTTTGGATACATTAGTCGATATTTCTTGCCGCACTTAAAGTTGGATAACTCTGTCAAAAATAAAGAAATTCCAATTTTCAAAACGGCGTTTTGAAAAGGATACATCAGGCTTTAGTTTGCTCTATTAAATTTCTTTTTCAAAGTTTTTTTCGACCCGGTGCGGACTTTTGTTCGTGACCGTTTTTAGGCCTTTTTTGACCATCGCAAATCTGGCACATGATCGGAGGAAATTTTTTTTACTATGAAATACTTGAAAGGGAAGGTAGAAGCTCTATTATCCTTTTTTTTAAATTGTTTCCGATTTTTTTTCGGAAAGTTATTTCATTTTCAGCTAAAAACGATGAATTCTGAAAAATTCTAAATAACCCGAGAACGATAGGGTTTAAGAGCAAATGTTAAGAATATAAAAATTTGCGTGCTTCCTTACTGAATCGCTTCAACTTTTTTAAGGATCTTTTTTTGAACATTTTTTTTCAAAACCCACGAGTGAATTTTTTTTTCTGTTCAATAAAATGTTTTAAGGTACTCACCTCATCTACACGAGCTTTTCACCGAAAAAGCCGCCTTTAGCATTCAGCGCCGCGTCCACGACTCGTGGCATCCGTTCGATTAGCTTATCGATTTGGTGTTGGTTAAGATTCGACCATGCAGCTTGTAATTATTCCCCAAAGATCATGAGTCGTTTACGCGATGCTGAAAGCCAAAGGCAGCTTTTTCGGTGAAAAACTCGTATAGACGAGGTAAGTACCTTAACACATTTGATTGACCAGAACAAAAATTTCATTCGTAGGTTTCGAAAAAAAATATTGCAAGAAAGAAAAATTCTGAAAAAGTTTGAGACGTTTCAGTAAGAAAGTACACAACTTTGTATATTCTTAATATTTTCTTATAAGCCCTATCGTTCTTGGGTTATTTAGAATTTTTCAAAATTCATTTTATCTGAAAATGAAATAACTTTCCGAAAAAAAATCGGAAACAATTTTTTAAAAAAGAATAATAGAGCTTCTACATTCCCTTTCAAGTATTTCATAGTAAAAAAAAATTGCTTACATTATGCAGGAGATTTGCGATGGTCGGAAAAAGCCCTAAAAACGGTCACAGACAAAAGTCCGCACCGGGTCGAAAAAAAAACAAAAACGAATTTTTAATGGAACAAACTGACGCCTGGTGTACCCTTTTTAAAACCCCGCTTTGGAAATTGCAATATCTTTAATTTTGATAGAATTATCCATATTTAAGTGCAGCAAAAAATATCGACTAGTGTATCCAAACTTTTGAGCGGCAGTGTATAAACTCTTTAATATTTGTTATTTAACTAAAGATATCGACTTATTTTGATTAATCGATTTAATGCGTTTTTCGATCAATTTTTTAATTAATTAATGAGCAGCTCCATTATAATTGAATTGTCCTCAGGTATCAATGCCCCCTGTTCTAAGTATGGAACCAGTTGTCCACCACTAAATTCAACGTGCGATTTGGGAAAGTGTGTCTGTAACGAAGGTTTCGTGTCACCATCCGCTGATCGATGCATCCCTGGTAAGAATGGAAACTTTCATTGTACCAAAAAAATGGAAACTCTTTTTTCCTTAAACAAAAAACGAAGTTTGCTTACGAAAAAAAACTGTATCTCTTTTCTACGTTACGTAATCATCGCTATTTTCTTAAAACAGCTGCGCCCTTTGAGGGTGACTGCCAGTACGATATCCAGTGTTCGTCCACCGTAATGGACGCGAAATGTTTTGTACCGGAAGTGGTCGAACCCGATGAATCGACAATTGGTAGCAGGTCAAGTTCTTCGAACGGCACGTGCGGCTGTGAAACGAACCATCATCTCAGATACGACAAGTGTTATCTTTCGAAAGGTGATTGGTCGAAATAATTTGATTATTCATTTTAACAAGGGGTGAATATGGACGAGGCTCGACTTTGACTCCGACACGTAATTCGTGACGTTCCGTTGTTCCAGTTCTCGGCGAAGCGTGCGATTCACAGGGTGAATGTTACGTCAGTTCCAACCCCAATTCCGTACAATGTTGGAAGGGCATTTGCATCTGCGATTTCGATACGACCCAAATTAACGCGACTTTCTGCAAAGATGGTAACTAAATAAATGTGACATTTTTTCCATTATAATTAAATAATGAAATATCTGTTGGGAAGTTTCAGATTTATGAATTTCTTAAATATTTCATTAATTTTTTAATAATATCCAACGTTTCGATCATGTACATTAAATAATTGATCTTTTTTCCAAAACTATAACGAACTTTTTCTCGTATTTTGCAGGAGCATCTTCAAATCACGTATTTTCAATTTGGCTAGTTCTGTCAATATTCCTAATTGTCGATCTGACATTATAAATTATTTATCAATGTTAATATAACGTGTACACTGAAGCAAGAAGCTAATGTAAAAAAATGCCATAAATAAACAAATAACGCCGAATAACGGACAATCCCAGCAAATTCTAATGAATATCTGGAAGGACGAATGAACGAACGTTTCGATCATGTACATAAAATGATTGATCTTTTTTCCAAAACTATAACGAACTTTTTCTCGTATTTTGCAGGTGCATCTTCAAATCATGTATTTTCAATTTGGCTAATTCTGTCAATATTCCTAATTGTCGATCTGACATTATAAACTATTTATCAATGTTAATATAACGCGTACACCGACGCAAGAAACTAATGTAAAAAAAAGCCATAAATAAACAAATAACGCCGAATAACGGACAATCCCGGCAAATTCTAATGAAAATCTGGAAGGACGAATGCACGAAAGGCTGAAAAAGGATAAAAAAAGATAAACACTTTGAGTTTCTTGAACTTTTGACCGGTAAATCGTGCAGTCGCCCGAGCCAAGCGCGATTTCGAGGCTCGAACAATGACGAATTGAATGGGCCACCAAAATTTGGATAATTAGGTGCAGCAAAAGTCGGCGGGCCAAAAGCTGATCGTGCGATCGTGGATGGTAGACAAATTGGTGGAGCGATAAAACCAAGTTATTTCAAAGCTACACAGTCGGACAGATTTAGTACGGGGGACTCCACCTACCCTCGATAAATCACGCGGTGAGCTATAACGAACGATATACATAATCACATTTTCTTTCGTGCCTCTCGTATTTCGTTTGATATAGTTATAATGACGTGAAAAATCGATAGGTACGTGACGGAATCGTTCCATGTGAAGACTATGACGACATAGATAAGTTTCGATTTGCGCAAGACGTTGAAATATTCGATTCACGTAAGCCACCCTTAAAAGTGTATTTGAATATTTTTTTTAATTCGCATCTGGGGATTAAATTAAAAAATTCTACCTAGAATAATAACAAAAAAAAAATGAATATAAACAAGTCCCTCAAAGTTCGTTTGTCCACGGTCGGAAAAAATTCATATCGAAAAATTGCATGATACTTAAGTACCTCACTGCAGTGAAATTAAAGAAATTATTTCCGTCACTATGCGCCTATATAACGACAACTGTAAATTTGAAGAAAGCAAGCGGGCTACGTTAGACGAATGATGGAAAGAAAAAATCTAAGCGATAGAACGTAACGTGTTTTGCCCTGGGAGGGGTAAGGACACGGGAAGGGGAGGATTGTGTAAGGGCGAGAGGGGTGAATACGAAGGGGTGGGAGAAAGCGAGAGGGGTCGAAACGCGATAAGAAGAGCGAGATTCTCGGCACGCGACGGTTATAGTCGACGGGTCTGACCGTTAAGGACGTTTCCACTTGCCTGGAGGAGGATATATTCCCCGTCGAGGACTCTGGACGCTTCTCCCCACCCACCGGGGGTTAAACCGCGGAATATCGTTAACACGATGACGTCGTCGAGACATACGAGGCAACGTATATAATCGAGGCTCGCGATCACGATGACGTCGCCCAACGTCGTGAAAGAGGAACGGAGGGGGAGGTCAAGGCGTCGTAATATTCTACGAGTCCTGGACTGTATAGTATCGACCTCCTCGGACTCAAACTCCGGGCGAAAGTCCTACTTTAAATGTTTGATTGCATTGTAGCTTTTTGGCAAGCTGAAGAATGTTGTTTCAACCCTTCGGGCATCGGAGCTGTAAGCTTCTGCAATGTGTGTAGCTCATTGAATTTTTTAGTGCTGTCGTCGGGAATTCCGATGGTTCGCACAGACGGAGGCCCGAGTATATCGTTAGTATCGACCGCAAGTTTAGAACAGATGTAAACGTGTACTGTACGATATACAATAATGATCGATGCTATGTTAACAAAGGAAACTTAATTAATCTCTATAATTACACCTCGCGAGTAGGCTAGGCTTGGAACAGTGTGTTCCTTCAGGAGAAAACCGGCCGGGTAGAGAGAATTTTGGATCAAATCCAATCACCGTAATAAAGTCAAAATTAATCAGTGGATTACCTTGAATTTTCACCGTGATAATGTCCACAAATCATAGAAAATTTATCATGAAAAGTTGGTACAGTAACAATTAATTTATCAAGCTATTTGCCCAAAAATGTTGGCAACACTTTTGACAATTTATCATATTTCAGAGGTGAAAAATATCACGTGAACATTTTTCATTTGTACAATCATTCATGATTATACCAATGGAGAAATTTGTAAGAGGTGCTAGGCCATGGGAGTATTATCGATTCTTCGAAAAGCAAGGGTGGTTGGAAGTTCGTTTGGAAACTTGATAGGATTAGCGCCAATCTATTCCCCTCGTGGCTACCCGTCAATTCATTCTTTCGTTTCTTTTACTTTATTACCGTCACGCTTGGTGAACTCGTACGAGTGATATATCGTACGTAGGTGTAGGTATGTGTGTAACGGTGGTTACTGCCGAGGATGCAAAAGGTCGCACGCCAACCCGATAGACAGCCGATAAAGTTCCGACCTAGCTTCTCTTCCCGCGTTCGTAGCCCATTCTAAATGGGTCAGCCACTCGTTCGAATACCGGAAGAGACGAAACACCGAGTGAGAAGCAGATAAAAAGTGAGGAAGAGAGAAAGAGAGAGATAGAACGAGCGAGGGAAGAATTTCTCGAGGAAAAGCGATGGTTATCTCTCTCCTTACACATTTACGAAGAGGGTGAATCTTTCCAACCGCTTTTACCCCTTTGTAGGGGACAAGATTAGGGCACACAGGTATATATGTAGATCGACCACGATCGACGATGGGACTTTCTTCAACGATATTCGTTTTTTAGGCACTCCATGACACGAGAAAACACTTTAGCTTTTTAATCTAAAAGACTTTTTACACATTACACTCGGATGTGTAGCAAGAATTAATCCTTCCTATACACACTATAATTTGTGCATTTCCCTAGACACATATGAGTCTGTGCTCTCCCACTATTTTTTATCATAGTTACAATTAGACTTGTTTAAAAAATTTGAAAAAATTTAGGAAAGTAATTTGAGATGTGTAAACCGAGAGCTTGCGTTGGGAGATTGACAAAAATTAATTTTTCTTATTGTTATTTAATAAATACTGATTGAGACCGAGCGATTTGTAGAATCGAGTGAATTTCGATTATATAGATTTGAACTTAATGAAAAAAATATGTGATTATCTACTTTGACAATGTTGTTGAAGTGGAAAAAAATTCTATCGTACTTTACATTTAATTCTTGTAAAGAAAAAAGTTGGAGAATTTAAAAATAAAAAATAAAAATACATAGTAATAATTAAAATTTCATAAATTCTCGTTCTATATTAGCCTTTTTATTGTGATTAGTATAATTCTTGCAATATATACATATTTTTTTTTCTTGGCACATTTAAATGTATAAGCCTTAAATAAATCTGAACTGTCTACAATGAATTTAAATATAGCAAGAATTAATCCTTCCTATACACACTATAATTTGTGCATCTCCCTAGACACATATGAGTCTGTGCTCTCCCACCATTTTTTATCATACTTATAGTTAGATTTGTTTAAAAAATCTGAAAAAATTTAGGAGAGTAGTTTGAGATTTGTAGACCGAGAGCTTGCATTGGGAGATTGACAAAAATTAATTTTTCTTATTGTAATTTAATGAATACCGATTAAGACCGAGCGATTTGTAGAATCGAGTGAATTTCGATTATATAGATTTGAACTTAATGAAAAAAATATGTGATTACCTACGTTGACAATGTGGTTAAAGTGGAAAAAAATTCTATCGTATTTTACATTTAATTCTTGTGAAGAAAAAGGTTGCAGAATTCAAAAAATAAAAAATAAAAATACATCGTAATAATTAAAATTTCATAAATTCTCATTTTATATTAGCCTTTTTATTCTGATTAGTATAATTCTTGCAATATATATATATATATATATATATATATATATATATATATATATATATATATATTTTTTTTCTTGGCAGGTTTAAATGTATAAGCCTTAAATAAATCTGAACTGTCTACAATGAATTTAAATATATGTTTGTCCGTATATTTAGACAAAACTGTTGGGTCATTAGTGGAATGGAATAGCTGAAGGTGAGTCTATAACTATATTTTCTTCATAAGACACAATTGAACTTGGACTACGTTAAAAATTCCTAGGTCTATTTCGCCCACGTTTTTCTACTTTAAAAGAGGGGGCTGCTCATTATACATGCATATCGTCTCTTATATTACGTGTATGAGTAAAAACGAGTGAAATTAACGTTTTTTCAGCAACGACCGTAAATTTTGTTCAATCTCGAGATTCTTTTATAGTTTTCGATGGCAATTTGTCAAACAAATTTTAAACTAAAATATCTCTACAATGTTTACAATAGCAATTATAGATATTGTAATAAATTAATTCCCGAACGTTCTGGAGAAAATTTTTGAATTTGTCGTATATTTTCAAAAAATCATTGACACGGGCTTAAAGTTTCCTTCAAAAATTTGGCATCGCAAACTGCTTAAAACACTTGTAATTTGAACAAAATCCGAGACGATCTCTAAAAATCTCTTTAATTTCACTCGGTTTTACTCATATACATATATAGAACATCGAGGTGATTTTCACTCATAAGAACTTTCATATTGCATCGCGTGTTCGAGTGTTGCGCACCGTTGTATGTTTTTGCGTTATTTAGCACCGCGTACACCCTGGTCGAGGCCAAGGTCACAAGTCCTGAAGAAGTATATAACATATGTACACGGGTGGCAGCAGCTTGCGTAGAAAGGGTTTCACCTATTATTAACATAGCTAAACGCGGTCGTCCCATTCTGATTGTTGGTGCCAATTCCATTTTTTTCTATAAGAATTCGCGTGCATCGTGGCCTCGTCAATGCTTGAAGAAATTCCACGCTAGGGAAATTCTCGACTCGTATCCGCAATTTTTTGACCAACAATAAGATATCGTATCGACAGATTGTTTCGACTAACGAGAAAAAAAACGAGGAAATTTTCGATCGCGACTACATCTTTGATAGATTCGAGGAACGATTGCGACCACTTTTTTGCCTTTCGAACGACAAACTAGGAAACAAAAAAAACCCTGCCTGACGTTGTTTTTTCTAAGATATGTGTATATATGATTTAGTTCGATATCCTTAAATCAGCCAATGTAATCATTTATTTAGTTAAATAATTTTGTTATTTAGAAATTTCTTAATCGACTCGAAAACTTACTGAATTTTTCCTAACTAATAAATAGTGACAAGTAACACTTTAATTGTACAAAATATGTCCTATTGTTGAAGCAGTCTGATTTTTCTTATATCTATATAATTATATAGACTGTAGCACGATTTATTTTGACATTGGTCGTTGCGAAATTTTTCTTCGTACAAAAGCAACCGGCGAATTCATCAGTTGACACACGGGGTTACCCCTTGACAAAATGACTTGGTTTTTATTATTTTTCGAGTACCTCGAGGTTTCGAACCAATCTCTTGCATGCAAGGTGCGAAAGCGTACTTCTCATATCGTCGCCAATTCATTACCGAGTACCCTTCCTATATAAATATATTCTGTACGTATTTCGTGCTACATCGTCTCATAATTATATATTCATATATATATATATATATATATTACACGTATTACCTTTAGCAGTCCGACACACTCGGGCATTGAAAATATATATGCAATCTTGCGTGTGCTTTCAATTAACGCCATTGATCGCGAGCAACCTTTTTATCTTGCGGACCTCTACATGGGAACTCACGTGTCCAAAATCAAGGTAACGAGTTTCCACGAATACAAAAAGCGTTGGGCATTTTTCCTTTTATATTTCTTCTATATTACTTTATCAGAGAAAAAAGTTTGATTGTGTACAGTTTTGTTGTCGATTGGTACGTTCGATGTAAGTTTAAAACAAGTGTTTCATTATCGAACAGTGTTATCGCCATTTCTTGTATCAAGGTCATCGTATAAGATGCAAAATGAATAGATTTGACGAAATGGTAAAAAGTTTGTGAATGATGGTGGAAATTGGTTTACTTCGAATACCATTTTGTAAAGGCTTTCGGAATTAACAGAGGTTTATAAAACCTTAATTCTCGTTAAGTGGAACAAATGTCTAGCAAAGAACAAATTTGCACGCTGATTTCTCAGTATTTTATCTCACTCGAAAAGCTCTCATCGCGAAGAAGCCAACATTACAAACTTCATTTATTTGCAGGGATAATTTGTAGAAATACGTATCCTCTATTCGAGTTTGTTTTACGTGCTGCCATCTGGCGAATAACGTTTACCGAGGCAGTTTTTATTCTCTACAAACGTCTTACCTACGGACACTAAATAAGCTTGAGGTAATTACGAAGTAACACTAAAAATAGTACAGATGGCGCCACTGTGTAGGCGCTTCATTTCGGCGGGAAGTACGAAGAGCAAGTGAATCGATTTGTCAAACAATCGCTTATAAGACGACCAAATATTCAAAAGACCTTTGGGTTACTTCTCAGCACGTAAGAATATTTCTCAAACCTCATTCCTCTCTCTAGAACACACGATAAAATCTTATCACCGACGTTCCCTTTATACGATAAAATCGATCATAATCTTTCTCCCATTATGGTAAAAAAAGATGGTTCTCTGGATGTACGGAAACCCAGCGAATTTTACAAATAAAAACGAGAAGAAAATATCGTCTTGGCTGTGCACACACAGATTGAACCACTTGCACGGTTCATGGCCAGTAGTTATGGCCGGTATGAGCTCAGACACTTTGGAATTGTGCCAAACGGTTTCACAGCTTCGGAGACACGATGGGGATGATTTTCTCGCGTTAAGTTCCCATCCCGGACGACACTTTTGTTTCAGCTATCGAATTACACGAAGGCACTCGACTGCAATTATCGCACGCGCGTACTCGGCGAAGCACAGAAATGAAATTGTCGGCTAAAAAGCGATATCCTCCGGTTGCATTATGGAAAATACGACTGAGTGCAACAGCTCCTGGAATATTAAGGGGATAAAAGAGAACCCCTCGCAATAGGGGATAGCTCTAATTAATTAATATCGGAATGAAATCGCGAACTCGTCGTCTCGTATTTTATTCAGTTCACGAAGGATTTATAACCCGGTAAATATAATATCGTATAATATACTTTTGGTCTATAACCCGTATATATTTTCAAATATGTACCTCATTAATGCCTCGTCAACGTCCATACGGCAATAAAAAAATAACAGGAAACGGCATTGATTACAAGTTTCAATCTGTTCGTTCCAGCTGTCTCGGAGGTTGAGTAACTGAAAGAGAATAAGGTTGACAGGGAAGAAGAATATGACGAGCTTCGTGCTCAAACAACTTGGAATGCTTTCAACGACAGATCCTTCTATTCACCCGGTGTATTCCATGAATAGAATACTTTCCTATTGAAATCGGAGGGCTCGTCGATGATCTGGCTAATGAAATGTACTTTATATATTTGAGTACGTGTCTCTTTGCAGAATTTCCTGGTTAGTTGACTATACGACTGTACCCACTGAAATTCTTCATTGCATGTCCATTTATCATTTTATATATCCATATATTTACAATATAATTAAATTCGTTGTATATACCTATCTGCAAAAATCTACTCACAAAATAAATAAAGCAAAATATACATATGAATTCAATTATTAAATGGAACATTTATTAAATCAATCTTAGGTCAATTATGCAATCAATATTAGGTCAATTATTAAATGTAACATTTAACAATTCATAATAAATTACTGTAATCAATGTAAATTAATTATTCCAATATTATTGATATCGTATCAATTATTATAAGAATCTACATATTATTATCATCACACTATTAAAATCCTGAACCTTGGCCTCTCATTAATCCTTCGGTGTCCTCGCAATTATCGTCGAGTATAAAACGTCTATAAATCTTATACTCGTCATTTTCTTATTGTTAGAAACTACTTCGTACCATGGACGATCCATTCTCTCGCATGACTAGCGTATCTCACTGAATTACATCGCTACTACCTGTCCTAATATCGATACATCAGGTGTTATACCTATATAAGCGTTGACTATAACGAAGCGAGCCTCTATTAAGCAACAACCATGAGAGCGACTCGGGGCTTTCGGGATGGGGGATGCCACCCCTGAAGGCCATTTGTAATGCATGCGGGGATGAACCTATATACGCACAGGCATGTGCATATATGTATCTGTGTTTGTTTATCCGTGTGTGTGTATGTGTATGTGTGAAACACGTTAACACCCAGAGAGGATGGTCGAAATCGAGATATAGAGAGGATGCCGAGATAAAGTTCCGTTGGCCCAGCTAGAGGTGTGCGTGAAAAGCGTGGCTATACCTACGGATTACCAGGGAAGCCGACGCCAGTATCGACCAGACGAACGCGCGTGTAGTACGCGCTTTATATATGTAAGGTACGTAGCTTCGTCTGGTTACAGCGTGATTCTCGCTATTACTCGATTTTCTCACTCTCCTTTTGTCTCTCTCTATCTCTCTTTCCCTCTCTCTCTCCCTCTCTCTCTCTCTCTCTCTCTCTCTCTCTTCCAGTCCCGCAACCCTACATCATGATGACTCTCTTTCTTAATGGCTCTCGCACGACAAGAGAACACGGCTGGAATGAGTAATTGAGAAAAGTGAAGTGAGCAGAAAACATAACATGCCAGCACTTTTTCAAAAGTAGAAAAAAAAGGTACTCCGATAGGAGAAAAGAAGACGCCTCGGGCAATGCAATTTTAGCTTTCAAGTTTTACAAGGGTGGAGTTCACCCTCTCGGGAGCACTTTCAAGAACACTTTGGCAACAGCTACAATGTGCACACGTAGAGTCGACTATCTCGCAGAAACATCGTGTTACCTTTCGACCCCTTGCTTAGACACGAAGTTAACATCGATATTGCATTATTTTATTTATACTACGTTCTTAAGTATGTTACAATTTTTATAATTAAAAAATCAAACGATCTTGAAAATTGATCAAATTATTTGCATCATTATTTTCATGTAATTTTTAATACGAGAATGGCATGTGATAAACGAGTTTTCAAAATTTGAAGAGAACGTACGAAGAGTTGATTCGAACAAAAATAATGAATGTAGTTTGAGAACTCTCCTTATAAGGGGGAGAGAAAGAAAGGGCAAGAGAGAGCAAACCAAGGGGAAAACTCCCATCTTCGATATCTCCTATCAAGCTTGTCGAAAGGGAAAAAATCAATCGTGCTCGGTGAGAAAACGATTTCAAGGAGAATTTAATATTGTACCTTCGCGTCACTAGCCATTGAAAAGGAACTTTAAAAAGTCGTATCTTAAATTTGCGAAGATCCTTCGGTCACGATTAAAAGGTGAAGGTTTTTCGTCACATAGTTCGGTATCAGGAGTAACGTTGATAAACAATGCGGTCACGACTTCTGTGTCCTGAATTAAGTGCCAACATTGGACACTGCGACTCTGTTTCCGAGACGCAACGAGCACCGAGTTCAAACACATACACTAACCGTACTCTTGAATTACGGTGACACAAGTCGTATATACATCGCTTCCGGTTTTGCGACGATTCAGGTCACAGGTCAGACTGGGACACACGAATTATACGAATGTACCGCAGGTGGCACGAGAGTGACGCAGGTAAATCGACCATGATGTAGATAAGATAACGATTAATCCAAAGGTTTCCCAACCGAATCCAACCCACCATTATTTAATATCGAATTCTAAAATATTTCTTTATCGATTCTTATCGATTTCGATTGAGATATCGTTTTTATTTATATATTAATATTCGTTGAAAAGTATTCGAAAACATTATAATTGTATTCGTGCAAACGTTATAAATCTTCTTCAAATTAAACAAAGACATTCAAGAAAGAAAATCGTAATCGTATCGATTAATCTTTTATATATTGCACTCGCATTGTCCACGTCCCGAAGAAAAATCCTCGTGGTACGAACAATTCCCAAACGCAATTCCCACTTTCACCCCGATAATGGATTACGTCCATTATCCCACTTGAAACGAGACGAAGAAGGTAAGACCGTTTCCTTGGAAGCGCGTGTTTTGACATATTGCTTCGACGCCTGGATCGTTTTCGATGACAATTTTTTTTAACCAAAAGTTTGTAACAACTCAACTGCAACATTCCCACTGATGGAATAATGATTGTTATATCACGAGTGAGGGATAAAATTTCACATAAACAAGTCGCAGTCGCTCGGTTATTTACGAAATTTTCGGACGAAATAGACCACGGGCGTTGACGATGAATTTTTCAAGAGCCTCGAACTCATGAATCTTTTAATGGATGAAGTAGAGGAACATGGAAAATGGGCTAGAGATATTTTCGTTATGTGGCAGATCGATAAATTCCCGGTATAGACGGGAAAGCCTCTCGGGAGTAACACAGTACTGACGTAATCGATTTTATATTTCACCCACTTTGCACAATTCAAGGAACAATAGAGAAAAATGAATGAAACTAAATGAAAAACCGAGCCTCTTTTATTTCGTCAATGGTCATCGTCCATATTCTTCGGTTCCTCTACGAACAACCTGAAATACGTTAAAATTTTTTTTAAACACACACACACTTGTCAAATATTTATGAAATCTTCATATTTACATATAATTTTGTCAATGATTAATTAAAATAAATCGTTATTAAACATTATAACCATGACGTTTGTTATATCGTCCTATAAATTAATTGATATCGTGAAAATTAATTATTATCGTAAAAATGTTCATTTGCTTTACCCCACACACGTGATCGCCACGATTATTATAATTTTTATAATAATTATATCAATTTATCATTCCTGTGATCGCATCAGGATGCCATTCGTGTTCACCAAAAATGATTCCGTGTTGATCGACATTCATTCCGTGTTCACCGTGATGCATTCCAATTCCAGAGAGGTCGACAGTTTTCAATTCGTAAGTGGAAAAGAATATCGCACCCCACAGGATGAATGTCACTATGAGAACCAACCAGGAGATACTGTTGTGTCTGTTCCAACCGAAAGCCTGCTGTCCGAAAGATTTGCTGCCTTGATTTCCATCGCAGTTGCAGGTCAGAGTCGCGCTGTTTAAATTAACGGACATCTCGGCAATCGAGCTTTCCCAACAATTGTCACGTTAATACTCGTAGTGTTACCCAAATCGTACTGGCAAAAGGGAATACGTGTCGTTTACGTCGTATTTATCTTTCTCGAGGGGGAAACATTTTTACTGGTCTTCAACGAAAACGCGATAAATACATAATTCTCGAGTGATAAGATAAGTCTAGGTTTGATAAACGAGATAACGGGGTCTTTTACATCCGTTCCTTTGAATTATCAGGATTTTCTTTGCTATGACGTAGGCGTCTTTGATAATCAATAACCAATCAAAGTTGTACTTTCTTTAAAAGTCCACATTGGATAGAAAATAAATGTGATAAAGCATATTGCAGAAATATTTTAAAACTGTAATTTTACAGTCATTTTTTAAAAATTTAGATAGTGAGAATAAAATATTTCCACGATATTTATGATCCTATGGCGAATACGTTCAGTTTTGGTTGCTCTTTGATGTCACTACTATTTCTAAGATAACAAGACAAATTCACAAAGCCGTTTCCGGTGATAAGACGATTTTATTTCAAATTTTATCAACACGTACAAAATTATTATTTTCGCATTCTGGACGATGAATTGAGACAAAAGCATGTTATTTCGTTCGCAATAAATTCATTGCGATCGTACAACATTTGTTTGTATCGACTCAAATATATGAAGACGTAATTAAGTTTCGTTTCGGTGGAATGTCTTATTTCATTTAAATAAACTTTGGCTCGAAAGTCTGATAATTGCAAGGAACTATAGGAACTCGGTATTTCCAGTGCTAATATCACGACGAGGACGAATCATCGATTTCAGCTGCAGCAATCGCCATCCTCGATTGTGAATTTGTTCCAACAGAACAGCCAATAGCCAAAACCAGTGCCAATGACCGTGGCGAGTGCCAGCCAGACGTTGTAAGTCATAAAGATGAACATTAGGAAGTAGCCGATGATAAATTGTATCATGTGAAGGATCGTTTGAAAAAGATGCATCCCCGAAAAGATCAGCTGACTGTTCCATAAAAGTGAAAACGTAAAAATGAATAATAAATTCAATTATTTATCAATAATGAATTCTGAACGAATGTTAATATATTGTATATTTTATCTTTGTCTCATTTAACTATTATCTTACCTTCTCGACTTCTTTTTATTCCCAGAACTCGCAACGATGTAAAGATATTCTCTAAAATAATAAAAATAACAAATTAATGTCAAAAAAACAATTTTCTTTCCTCATTATTTAAAACTCGAATAAGAAAAGTCTTACCGATAATTTTTAAGTCCTTCGTAGATAGCAGCTAGAAGAATTATTCCAATCGCAGAGCCTATGATTCCTATGGAATCATTGACCTTCCATACCGAGAAAAGGATTGTCTCGCTGACACCAATATGAAAATACATCTGTACAAATAAATGACGAATTATCAATAATTTTTATACACATTCTCGATACTGCAACGCGAGTTTCTCTTGCATTGTTGTACTATATATGGAAGTTTTTCGATACATGAACAATTGATACGTTCGCGAAACGCAACAACGAACGATGTTTCTACGTCATTCAACGTTTTCACCAGGTTCGACGTATCCGAAGCCTCGACGTGTTTAACTTTCGATTATTCGTTTTTTTCTCGAACGCGGGACACGAATGAGTGACAATATTTTCGCGTCAGTACCATCTTAATCCGATTTTATTATCACTTTTTAGAATCCATTAAACTTTGCACACGCATTATTAAATTCTTGTCGAACATCCGTTAAATGATAATTCTATTTACCACTCACAATCGAACAAAATTGACATTTACTCATGCCTTAGGTACAAAACGTCTCGACGCGTCCTCAAAAAACACTTCGGCTATCAGCGTTCGTTCACGAGCGGCTCGTAAATTCGAACCAATCGATCTTAAACCAATTCGAATTTCCTTAGACGTAAAAATAAAATCACTGAATTCGAAATAACGCTTTCCTTACGCTCGTAATTCTACACGACACAGTACTTACCCCCATCATCTTGAAAGTTTCTTTTTTGCTCGTCGCTCCAGCGAGTATCACAGGTTTAATTCGGCTCGAGTATTTCAAAGCTCTGACTCGTTTCTTGAATAGAGTAGTGCGCTATCTCATCGGCTTTGATAAAAGTACGACAATTGATAAGAATTTCATGTGGAAAGTGTTGTTAAAGATAAAACGATCAAGGGATGCCACGAAATTTTTGGCTTATCAAAATTAAGATATTTATTAATTTAATCGACTGCTCCTTCGATCGTTGTTCAATCAATTTTATCGATATCAATAATGTCCAGGCGAAAATGGAATGGAACGTCACGTAACTCCTGCGTAGTTCAAAACCTCGACCTCTAACGTTACCTTATTAGGTCATGCCATATCGGATGGATCTCAATACCGATATTGAATTGCGGTATTACCGTTTAATACCGAGATCCCGGTATCAATACCGAGTTTTCAAAAGGTGAGTGGCTGGGTGGTGGTTTAATAAATTGCTTATCAAACAAAGAACAGTAGGAAGGATATAAATACCTAGAGAATAACAACAACAACAATAAGATTGAAGTCATCCAAATAAAACACAACAAAAATAATTATAATAGTTTTAATCACATCAATTGTAATTATATTGTAATCAACATTTATAAAATGTGACATTTATCTAGATAATATTTTGCTTTCCTCTCACTCTTTGTGTTAGTGCTGTGAAGTTTTTATCGACACTTTGAGCATTGATAAAGAATAAAATAATAATTAGTTAAAATTTTTCAAAATCTTTGTATTACGTTTTTATATCCGATAAAAAATAAAAATAATAATTAGTTAAAGTTTTTCAAAATCTTTGTATTATGTTTTTATATCCGAATACCGACGGTACAAATTTGAGATCAGTCAGTCTAGATAATCAAATTTCTAAACAATACTTATAATTATTTAAATAATGCAACACGAACAAGAAAAAAATTAGGTCATGTCGGTAATTTTAAACGTTAGTAAGTTCTCATACATCGTAGCTTACGCCCATAATTGAACTAAGTAACCCATATTGGGTCTAAGACAGAAATTTGCAAACATTATTGGAGTTAATCAAACAAGGATTTTCTTCAATACCGGTGTTCCAATATTAGAGTCGCCAATACCGGGGTTGTAATACCGCTAAAATTCATCAGGGTTTCCGGCATGCATGCCTTACTTTCATCCCAAAAAAACGTTCGAATTATTTTCACAAAAATATAAAGTGTTTCTCCATTCCTGAAATTGATTGAACTTTATATCGGCAAAACCTCGAACTCGCCATATGTTTCACATTTAGGAGTATTATTTCATCTCCGACTTCTTCCCCAAACTCCGAAATAGTTTTGTACGGGGCTCTCAGCAACATCTGGACATCTCAAGATATCCCTCCAAGTTTTCGTACAATCAGCCTGAAAAAAAGGAAAAATCTACGAAAACAGTTCTGTCTCGGACACTAAGAATTCGCAAAGTCATTACTTATCGTTAAAAAGTATGTGGCACGAATCAGTCATACGCACGGTGGGTGAGGAAACATAGAAGTGGCTGGATTCTAAGGGGATGCTGCGAAGGGGGTGTGCATAGGGGAGGAAGTCTGCAACACGAGAGAGAAACAGTTAAGTCGTGACAGTATAAACAGAAAGAGACAGAAATAGAGAAAGGGAGACGGCTAAAAGAGGGTGCTTCGTTTTTGGGGGTCTGACCGACCCCAAGGCTATCCCGATTCTCTTCTATAGTCAATTTTTTTTCTTCCCTTTTTCTCTCCGACACTTTTTGTACTTTACCCTCGTCCCTTATTCCACTTCCCCCGGGGTGCAGGGGATGAACACGGCAACGGAGCGTAACTCTACCCCCTCGAATTTTCAACCCTCATAGAGCTTCCACTATATATGTGCATACACCATGTATATATGTATATATATATATATATATATACATATATATATATACACACATTTATGTACGTATATACTCGGTGGTCTGCGTGAACGAGACGGGCGCAACCTGTGGCTAATCCTGACCGCCGCGCCTCCCTGCGCCCGGAAATTCACCCACGCTCAATTCTCAAACTCTCTCGCAGTGCTACTCTCACCGCCCGAGCGTTGACATCGCGAAGCTGCGACCGTTACAGCACTGTTCGACGATCTTTTATACTCAATATTATTTTCGTTTTTTGTTATCACATGACAATCGTTAATTATCACAACGAGGGTGTAACGAGGATCAAAGTGTTTATCGAAATCGACTTGATAAAACGGTGAGTACGTTGGAAAATACAAGGACGAGCTGAATCCACCCTCTGCTCAGAGGATGATCCAAAATCGACGTTTTTTTATAATGATTTTGTTTCTTTTTTTTATATCGATTCAGGAAAAGGTATTTTTATTTTGAAGGGTCGTTAAGGACATTGAGTACATTTTTCTTCGTTCGTTAATTCATGCAAAGTCTCTTGTGCTCAAGCTCGTGCCACTCCTCGCGCCTCGCGTGGAATTGTCAATCGTTCGACTTCGATTTTGCCTGTGGGAGGTATACAGGCAAAATCTATCGTACTCATCTCTTTCTCTCTCCCTCTCCCTCTTCCTCTCTCTCTCTCCCTCTCTCTCTCTTGCTCTTGCTCTCCCTTTTGGATTTAACTTCCACCCTTGCGTTTCCATGGAAATCTAGTCATACCTGTACTAGCGTTCATACCACCGGTATATTCGCAGCATCGCCTAGAAATCATAAATCCAAGCCCGCATCAGCCTTGTGTCGATCCAAGAGATAGGGGAAAGAGAAATAATATTAATTTATAATCGTTAGTTTATTATTTTTCATAAATGTGGACAAATAGGGGTGAGTCGAAGGACTGGGGGATGTATTCAACACGGTCATAACGATTTTGATTGTGCATATCAACGCTTCTTCAGTGCGAAACGTTCCAAGACTCGAAGGGGTTGATGAACCGTTGCATCCAACACGAGTACGAGTTGCTTGAAATTCTCAATGTCGAAACGAAGTTTCCTTCAACTTGCGTTCAACTTACCAAAGACACAATAGACGAATTGGTCGAGAAACATTCCGATACAAAGTTTACAGGAGTATATGCGGTAACGAGGTAGAGTGGTCTCGGTTCGCGAACCTTGTAGCGATTCTCAATTCTACCAAGTCTCAACGTGTGCGAGAAAAATTAAAAAAAAAAAATAGCGATAGAGTTTTTATAATCAGGGGTGAAAATTTCAATTTTAATAAGAAAATTGAATCAATTCTCTTACAATATAAAATGTTGGGTTATTTTGACATTGTGATTGTGAAATTAAGGAATGTGAGAAAAATAAACAATTGGGAAGAAAATATCCGATTAATTAAATAAACAATTTGTCTCAACATATTGTTTAAATTAAATCATTTTTCAATTCTTTTAGACAATTGTTCAAGTTCGTATAAACATGGCTGTTGGTAAAATAAATAATTGAACGAGTACTGTCATCAAGTAAAAGGAATAAATCGTATTACTTTTTTCAAGGTTATATCTGAATTTTTTCAAGATTCTCATATTTCACTCTGTTTTTTTGTATCGTATTTTCTCGTCTAGTGGATATTCTAATATTGCATAAGCTTATTAAGAATAGTGTATACGAGAGAAGATGTATTCGCGGTCAGCGACGAAGTTACGTGACACGTGTTACGCAAGTCGAACGCGTGTCGTAGCAATGGTTCTCACGCTCCGCGAAGCCCAATATTGCAGAAAGACATCGAGTCCTGTGCACGTGGTAATCCGTCGAATATGCAATTTTCTCGATTACGTGACGTTTGTATTCTAACATAACGATTTGTATCCTCGACAGCTGTGCATTCTTTTCATTCAAACATCAATTCGTCCATTTACCACGATTAAATATTTTCAATTCTCAATAATCAAAAACTAACAGACATGCGTGCTATATAACAATTATCGGTAAAAATAATTGAATTATCGATGCACGAGTCGATTCATCGAGGGGTGAAATATTCCACGGTGAACCTCGGTAAAGGAGGGTGGAGGAACGGGGGGGGGGTGCACGATGCAATGAAAATCGCAGAATCGACCTCGTCGTTTTCTCCTAGCTACCTAGTTACGTTTCAATTTATAGCATTTGTGAACAAATCGCATGTACACATTGTCGTTGTTGAAAATTGTGTTCTATAATATTCCAAAATTTAATTATCAATCTAATATTTTCATTTGGTAAAATTGTTATCTGCACCCTTGTATTAGTTTGCCTATTTTCATCCCCATGGAATTACTGGTGTTGAAAAATATATAGACGGGCGAAAAAAAAATCTTTATTCAATGTCAATGAACGATGATAAAATATTCGATGACTCGAGTATGAGGCAGGTAGATAAATTCTTACTTCACCTGCAGTCTCTGCGAAAGAAGCATGGATCAAGATCGCATAGGGGATTCGAATGATTTATGGCATCTGTCGTAGACAGCCCGTAGACGCAATATGTATATTTGAATCAAAAATAAATCCGTCCCTTTATCATAACCACGCATTTATACACACACACACACACACACACACACACACACACACACACACACACACACACACACACACACACACA
>JAPYZU010000555.1:0-25917 GCA_030523005.1 Tryphoninae sp. B BG-2022a
CTCTCTCTCTCTCTCTCTCCCTTTCTGTTTCTCTCTGTTCCTCTGTCTCCCTCTCTCCGTCTTTCGCAGTGAAATGCCCAGAATGCCGCCCCCGATTGGACACGTCAAGGAAGAACGCGAAGGACGACAGGTCTAATGGACGTTTGTTAAAGGAGCAAGGGAGAGGCCTTTGCTTTCGCTCCTCGGTATCAACCGCGTGTGTTACATACGCTGAAAAGCTTCCGTTGCACGGTGAAGTCAAATCGACGCAGAGGTTCGTCCAGCTCCAAGTCTCGTGGGAGAAAATAAAAATTGTAAAAACACAATTTTATTCAAATTGGACAATTTCGAGAATTGAGAAAAATTAAATCGACAGTTTGTTGTCCCCAACGTTCTCGAGCAAAAATTCGTCGATTTTTTTTTATAAGACTCCCGTGACGTATTATTCGATTCTCGAATTCCAACCGGCACAGTTTGCCCGAGGCTTTTCTATCGATGAAATATTTCATGCGCGATATACAGTTATGATTCGGGCCAGTTTTGCATCTGCGCACTTGTGTGCTCGCGCGAGTATGCGATTCACCGTGCACGTCACGATGCTGTAAGCGTAGGCAGCGCGCGGTAACGAACAATCAACCGAGAGCCCGTTTCAACCGTGATTTTATGTTCCAATTTGCAAACGGGACGTTAAAGACTCATCTCGATGTCGGCGACCCCACTCGACGTGTTTCTCCTCCCCCCCCCCCCTCTCCACTTCTACCTGAATCTTACGCCGACGTACGAATATCACGATATACATTCACGCGGAGGGTCAGACACGAGGCAGGAGAAACTTACTATAAAGTAAGCCATACGAACGATTATTCAGGATGTGTGTATGTGTTTTTTTTTCTCGAATTAACAAATCGATTAATTTTTGTACTTTGTTAATCTTTCGAGATTTTTTATCGCCTATAACGATTCTCCTGTATTTTTCCATTATTTACAAGTGCGATGTTTTTATAACGGTTAAGGTTCGAAACAATTTTGTTTTTCCACTAGGAAAAATTAAACTGGAATTCCTTGGTAAATTCATGGATCGCACAGGAGATAGATTGGAAATGGACGACGCTAAATTCGAAAATTCAGCAACGTGTTAGAAACTTTTATTCCCCGAATGCTGTAAAAAAAAGGCTTGGGAATGAATTTTGTAGGAAACGAGAGAAAATTCTGGCGTGGTTTCTCGATATGTAAATGCGGAGCTGCGGAGGATCGACGTCGTTCCCAGAGGTAGAGACGAGCCATTACGAGACGAGGTACCGGAGAAAACTCCATCCGCCTCTCTCTCTACTCTCGCGGTCCTTGATGACGAAACCGCAGTGCGAAAGCTTCAAAGCTTGCGACGAACATTCGAACTAATCTCATTTTCGAGAGGATAGAGTTGGCGAGAGCGGCTTCTGGACACGACGCTGTAACCACTCTCGTGACCGTAGAGTTACGACGTGATCGAGGACGAAAAGGGCGCGGGGAGACAAGAGTAGCAGAGGGTGGACAAAAAGCTCTCCCGGAACGTTACAACACCGTGGGAGATATCCTTTCCAATCGTGGAGTTTCAACGCCTAGGCACGATTCAACGGAGAAAATTAGTTCGGGAACAATTCGACAAGCTCGCGCTTCCTCGCAACGATTGCTTCGCGTCCTCGAACTATGTATACAGTATAGCAAAGTGACGAAGGGATTCAGCACAAACTAATATACACGATAGGGCATTCGAACGCAGGTAAATTCGACGTGTTCGGAGCACGAGGGATTTTCATCAAGTGTTTGCCGAGCGAGGATGCGCCTCGAGTGCGTTGGACACTTTTCGCCCGGTCGTCCAATTTAGTAGAAGCAATGAGAGTTTTAGATAATTGTGCGATTCGTTGTTCGCTCGACGCGATGGATAATTCGAGGATTCTAAAAAATATTGTTTTTTTTTTATTTACGACCGACGTTTGTGCGGTGAAATAATGAATTGTTCTATAAAATTGGATTTTTCTTTTGTTAAATGGTACGTTGGTAAAAGATCGAAGAAATAGTTATACGCTTACGTGGAAAAGCAATTAAATATCGCAGACACCTAGCAATCCGGAATATACGATTCTATAACGATCAACGAAACCTGGACAAAATCCCCACACCCTTATCGTTCCCCGTCACGCAACAACCAAATATCATATGATTTGGACTTTAAGAGAGAAAGCAACAAAAAATCTAACAACCGCGTTTAAGCGGCAACGCATTCAACGACCACATAGCAGCGACGATTTCGCGTTCTAGACGTCGTAAAACGTTGAATGAACGAATGATCGCCAACTGAAATAAAATGTCCGACCATGATCGTTGTAATCGTTGGTTGTCCGTGTCGATGGAAGAACCCCCAAATCCACGTAGAATTTGTAGAAATTTTTGTTTTCTTCTTTAACTATTAATAGTCCAATTATTAAATGAACTCGGTCACGAATACGAGTAGGAGACGAAAGCAACAGGACGAAAAACTTGCAATATAGCCTAGGGAGTTGGTCGAGTCGCCATCTGTCGTGGTCGAGTTCCAGGACTCGCCCTTTGCTGCATCGCTCTTATAACTACGTATCATATCTTCCGTCCGTTCTTCTCCGTGGTTTCGTCCTTGTAAAAATGTTTACGCCGAGTTGGAAATAAAATAATAATCCCGAGACAAAACGGGGGGGAGGGGGAGGGGTAAGTCAGCCGATTTTTGGTTTGATGCAGCAAACGTTATAACACAACCGGGAGTTGCAGCGGAGAACGGCAGTCGGAGGGATAGATAGAGAGAGAGAGAGAGAAGGAAAGGGAGAGAGAGAACGCTCCCTTTAATACCTTCACTCCTATCTACCCTCGAGCGGTGAATTTCTCGCTAAAATGTCTGACATTACGCGAAGTCGCGACGGGGACGTTTTGCGCCCAGGGCGCGTGCCAGTCCCCATCGATGACGAGGTGGACCCAAAGGGGCAACGGAAGAATATATAGTAAATATCAGTGTTACGAGTGTGTCTGTGCGTCTGTGTGGAACGAAATGAAACGGGCAAAAGGGACAACGGGGAGAATTCTCTCGAGTGTGCTCTTATTTCTCTACCACCACGTCGCTCTTTCGTTCAAGTTTGCTGCCGCTGCTGTTGCTGCTGCAACCAGGGAACTGCTGCTTCGGATATTTGTAATTCTAATGGCAACGAGATGGACTCTCCCCGGGCACGGGGCCCTCCATCGTCGACGAAAACTGCACGTTCGTCGATTCGCGTATCTCTCTCTCTCTCTCTCTTTCTCTCTATCGTTCCTCTCTCTTTCTTTCGGGTAATCGTTTGGTATAAGAATTCAGCGCCTTCGGCTGCATCTCGACGAAAAATACTCCCCAACGAAGAGAGTGCCTGCTCGAAACGTGCCCAAAAACTGCACATGATACGAGTCACGTATTTTCGTTTTTGTTCAAAGAAACGTGAAAATAAAGGAGGTGAGCGTACTCAATGTGATGCAAACGAGACAATGACTTGACTCTAGGCTGATATTTCTAATCAAATCCTCTGCAGAAAAGGACGTTTTTCAATTTTTCTTCGATCAACGTGAAAATATCCTTGGAGCATTTTTATCAGACGTCACGTTATCAAAATGTACGAATAACTTTTTTCTGGCTGATCGGAAAGAACATTGTAGCCAATGAGGGGTTTTATATTACGCTTTCGTGTTCGATACACGCTCCAAGGCATCTCTTCGTCGATTTTCGATTCTTACATGTGGGACAGTTTAACTCAAATTTTTTTCTCGTTGTTTTTCTTTACAACCGCCTCAAGAGTACTCGTATTGTCATGCGACGCAACCGATATTCATCGCGTAATGCCTCCTCTTTTACTTCACCACTTTTATTTATCTCGTGGCTCTTCGTTCTTCTTCCTTGTCTTTTTTTTTTGATTCTCGGTTGGTGGAAGAGGGGTAGGAGGTACGATTGATATACACCGCCGTAAAAGTACGAGCTCGGGACGAGTTTCGATATTGCGAGAGAAATAAAAAAGGCCACGAGGGTTGCTCGCGGAACGGTTAACGAGGCAACGTGCAACGAAATTCGATAAGACTCGTCTCATTAAAAAAGAAACATGTACTTTTCAAGTTGATTCGCGAATTATTTCGTTCAATTGATATAATTCATTTTTTTTACGTGTCTTCGAGCTGTCTCTGAGAAATTCTGAGCCATTATCTCTCCCGGTATTAAATTTTTCTTGCGTTATGAAATACGTTGAAGCGCGTATGATAAAGTTCGAATTTTTCGAGACGATGCACGAACGATTTCGTTCAATTGAATGTTTCTTGCGGCAGTATTGAATTTTATCGCGTCGTTAAATTCAACGAAATTCCTACAATTAAGTTGCAGCTGTTTTTTTTTCTTTTAATACAACGTTCTTTCTTAAACGACGAATTTAATTCGACTTTTTTTCATTTCCGATCTTTTCAGCTTCACGTTTTAATCGTCGTGTACTTGTAGATGATTGTCAGGTATTAAGGACTCGGCAATTAGGAACGACAAATGAATCAAGACGATACGTATTTATACTTGCATCACTTACATTTATTAAATCGTTTATATTAATATTATTCGTTCAAGGGGAGCTCGCGAAGTATGAGACGTGACGTTGGTGATAATGCGCTTGATCTAATTGTGCACCTATATTTTTTTACGTCTCGGGGTACCAACGTCACGTGGCATTGCACCGTTCGCACCCAATAGTCTCGAATTTTTACGAGTTCATTAATATTCTCATATCAATTCGATTAAACGTGGCGTTGCGTCACGTTGAGCAAGTTCGTACGTTCGACTTAAACGCTAATTATAATTGCTAATATATCTCGTTTACAATAAATACTTAATTCTCTTAAACAGAGGTAATTCAAAGAAAGTAATATGACGTGGCAAAAATTTTCATAATATTATATATATATATATATATATATATATATATATATATATATAGATGTGCATGTATATATGTATGTATAATAATATATATATAAATCAAGGATTTTTTTCGATAAGTCGTCTCTAACGAAGTTCATCGAGTCGCGAATATATTCACGAGTCGAAGACCCTCGCGAACAGTATTATCACATTCTTCAACATTGTTCGCACATATATTGAGTATGAAGCTCATCGACCTCGCTCGATGCTTTTACATTTTGCTTTACGGTCGTGTGTTGATTTTGGCGTTGGAAAATATAATTAAATATTATAGGTATTTAATTGTTGAAATAATTTAAATAATTAAATTAATTAAGTGGTGAAAATATGCAGTATCTCGGGATGCGGTAATAATTTGTTGTTTTTTTTTTCATTCAAGCGTATATATATTATTATGGTTTGCTTATATTTTTTTTTCGTTTCTAATTTTGGTTTTACTCGAGGCTCGACAGATCTGAATCGACCTCTGGTGCTTGATTGTACATTTCGTGGAGAGAAATGTGAATTTTTACGGTGACTAGAGTCTACACTCATCCGTTTTAACAGTCATCGACTGTTTCGCTCGTGCTATCTACATTCTTAGAGCAGTGGCGCTTTTTAAACACCACCACGATGAACAATGCTAATTCGTAAAATTGTTATCTACAGACGGGGATAATAATTCTCTGGCTCGTATGGAAGATTCTCACAGGCAAATTATACTTTTTTTTTCCCTTAATATCTCTCTATTTCGTATTTGTCCGCACGTGTACTTTTTCCTTTTTCAACGGATATATTGAGATGGAAATTGAGGAAGTTAAATAAATATTTTTATATATAATACATTTTCTGACTTGACAGTGGAATTTTGGAAATGCTTTTTAACCTATTCGAAGAGCTTCTTCGCGTAGTGCCATATGCGGAAGAAATATTCATCTTTCCTTAGAAGTCTTGCACGCGCGTACGAGCTTATATCCGCGTCCATATTGTGTTCTCTCAGCCAGGAACTTGTGTTTTCCGTGCTAAAGCTGACCGACGCCGTTTCGCCACGATCAGTCGCCTCGGCAATTGGTTCGATCACGGTTAATTCTGACGAGATTAATCAATGTAAAAACATTAACAAAAATCAAATATTATAGAAAATGAAAATTTAGATTTTCAGTAATTACCTAAATAAAATAAAAATAATAATTTTATCGTAATGAAATAATTCTTACCCGAGGCTGGTACGATCTTGAACGGTTCCTCAGACTCTAGAGGCTCGCTAAAGCCGACCTCGTTCTTCGCGTAAATCCTCACGAGATACTCGTGACCCTCTTGAAGATCTCGTACATTAAGTTTTTGTATGTCCGCGTTGACGCGACCAACTTCCATCCACATTGTTTTCTTGACGTCCCTGATAGCGATTTTATAACCTTCGAGAGGTGCACCTCCGTCGTATTCGGGTCTTCCCCATTCAATGACCACTGTGTTACCAGCGATTTGTCTGATCTCTAATGGTGCGGTTGGTGGCGATGGAACGGCTGCGAAGAAACAAAGGAAAATTATTGGAGATTTATCGAGGACAAATATCGTTTACTGTTCAAAAATAAGTAATCAAATATATGTCACAATTGTATTGGAATATTCTATTTGGAAAACTAATTAATACAGACAAATGTATACTAGTCGGTATGAAATTCTTACTTGCGTGAGTCTTGAGAATGACGGAGTCGGAAACCGTCGGTGTGCTGAGGCCCATGCTGTTCTCAGCGAAGACCCTGAAGAGAAACTCGCTTCCCTTGAGATTCTCGACGCAATATTGTAGCGTGGTTGCATCGAGTGTCACAACCTTGCTCCAGGTAGCCTCTTTGTCCACCGTTGATCTTTTCTCGATAACGTAACCTGCGATTCCAACATTTATCGTTGTGTTAAATAACTTGAAGAAAATAGTAAATAATCTTTTTCATTTCCACAACGAACATACCTGTAAGTTCTGTGCCTCCTGTGCTTTCAGGCGGAGACCAGGCCAACGTGGCGCTTCTACTCGTCACATTCGTTACTTCGAGGTTGAGGGGGCAGGATGGTGGTGCTGAGAATTGACGAAGACGTCACATGTGAGTACATTTTATTTATTTTGCGAAGGTAAAAACGGAGGACTTGAATCATGATATTGTTATGGGTTATCAGTCCCTCTTTTTCCTTCGGGAATTACGTCATTATTTACCACGATGACAACAATAAGTTTTATACCGGAGTATGATAATAATTGTTATTGAACGTTGGGTGAGTGTCGATTTTTAAAATACATTTATCGAAATGACAACACGTTTCATACACTGACACCGTCAGTCACCTTTATAGCGGGGAATATTCCGAGCAGAGCGTGTATCGAGTTCTCCGTCAGCTTTATAATTTCTATGCAGAAGCGAGAAGCGTTATCTTTGCATGGCGAGGCAAACGAATCAAAAGAATAATTAAGTATTTACGTTTTCTATTTTTTCTACACTTACTTATACGCTTGCCAGCGGTTACCGGTTCCTCCGATAAGTATGGAGGTCCTGTGCCAATAATATTTTTCGCTGTTATCCTGAAGTCGTAAGATACGTCTGTCTTGAGGTCAGATAAGACGATGTTCGTTGTCTCACCCTTGGTCGTACCGATCTGTTGGAATTTGAAAAATAGGAATGATTTCTGTTTTCTTAGAGAGGGTTCAAAAAATGATGAAACAACTTTTTCCACCTTCGTCCAAGACTTCTTCTTAGTTTCTTTCATCTCGACTAGGTACTCGGTAATCGGAGTGCCACCATCATTCTCCGGTGGCTGCCATTTGATAGTGAATGACGTTTTTGTCATTCCTGAAATATCCAGAGGTCCTCGTGGTGGTCCAGGTTTGTCTGCAATGTCACAAAATTCGGAAGAATGTTGAATCGTTTTCGCAATGATATTCGTGTCAGAAGGATTATTTTCGTGGGTTGCAAAGCTTACCGAATGTAGATTTTACGGTGATAGGGTCAGACTCCAATGGTTCGGATGGCCCAACTTCGTTCTCCGCTATAACTCTGAAAATGTATTCCACATCTTCCTCCAAGCTGTCTATGGTACAGTTGAGAATGTGCGATTCCACCTTGGTGACTTTGGTCCAGGTCTTCTTCGTCTTGACGCACTTCTCAACGATATAACATATGAGATCGCAACCGCCGCAATCTGCAGGTGGTTTCCACTCGATGGTAACGCGATCCGATCTTATATCCTTGGCGATTATTGGCCCTTGAGGTTTGCTCGGTTCTCGGACGACTATGAGTTTCATCTCTGTAGTCGCATCACCGTGAACATTCGTCAATTTGAGCGTGTAATCGCCCACATTTTCCTCTTGAACCTTCTTGATCGTCAACGTGGCGGATTCCTCGTCTATCGTTTTCACGATTCGCTTGGATTCCGTAACGACCCGTCCGTTTACGGTCCATTCTTCCGTTGGTTTTGGCGAGGCTGTGTATCTCACTGTCATCTCAACGTCTGTACCCTTCTTGGCCTTGTACAATTTTTGGAAATCCGTGGCGATCTTTGGCGATGTTTCAACGACTACAAATTTTCCATTATAAATCATCAGTAACAAAATCATCGATTGATCGTTTATTATACGACTGTTATTCGACTTACCTTCGACCTTGAGTCTCGATGACGTTCTGACGTTCAGAACGACTGCACTGTACTCCAATGCATCGTCCACGGTACATTCGCTCACTATGAGTTTCTTGACTGTACCCTCGTCGATTATCGTGTACTTCTGCGATTCTGTGATCTCTTTAGTTTTCCTGAAAATCATACTCGATGATTACTCTTTCTTCGTAGCGTGACAAATTTCTATCAAGCTTTTATTGTACTTGAAATCAGCAAAAATTGGTGTAAATGATTTTTACCTGAACCATTTGACGGTAACGTCTGATCTTGAGAGCTCGATCGTAAACAGAGCATCTTCATCCAGTGGTACGAGCGTGACATCTGGCAGTCTTTTGATTAGATCGACACCAGGTTCTTCCACCGTCAGTCGCGCTTCGGAAGTTTGATCTCCAACTTGGCACGAGTAAACACCCGCATCCTCTGGTTCAGCGTCGAAGATCTTGAGCTTCTGACGTTTACCGTCGATCGCAAGACGAACGTGTTCCGAGAATTGTAATTCTTGGCCATCCTTGAACCAACGAACTAGCGCATCGCCCTTGGTGAGTTCGATATCGAATTTTGCCTTGTCACCCTTCGCTATCGTTACGTCTTTCATTTTTGTGATGATTTCTGGTGGTAATTCTGCAATTGAAATAATATTACGTAGATAATAATTATTCGGTCGATAGCCACAAGAATCTCATTAATTAAATAGCGATTTAAATTTCTCGAGAACCCACCAACAACTGTAACTTCTGCAGTACATTCCTCAGTTGGAAGAGCACAAGTATACTCTCCTTCGTCGTGAACCGATGACATCCTGATAAACAGCTTACGAACATTTCCTTCCTTCACAAATTCCAACTTGTCCTCCATAGGTGACAGAGGTTGTCCATCCTTCTGCCAGGTGACTTCAGCAGTTTCCGACGTTATTTCAACTTCGAGAATAGCAACGTCGCGTTCTTTAACCTCGAAATCTTGAAGTTTGCGAACGAACTCTGGCTTCGCAGGTTTCACAGTGACGTCGCAAGAGGTCGTCTGATTTTTCACGGTGCACTTGTAAGTTCCTTGGTCGCTAGTGGTCGTTCTTTTGATGACCAAACGATGCGTACGACCCTCCTGAATAACCTCGCGATGATCCATTCCACTGATCTCTTTCTCATTGTGCCACCAAGTTGTCGATACGGTGTGCGAAGTTTCGCAGGTCAGTTCGAGAGTCTTCCACTCGTTAACCTCGAGTTCTTTCACGAGTTTCTTCGTGAACGTCACTCTCGGTACATCCACTGTCACTTTAGCGCCATGGGAAGCTTTTCCTACTGGATTGCTAGCTGTGCACTTGTAGTCGCCAGCGTCAACCTCGGAATCGGCATTCTTTATTTCGAGAATTATGTTCTCACCGTCGTACGTCTCTTTGATGTTTGGTGACTTTTCAAGGGGTTTGTTATTCCTGTGATAAAGTTCGATAAAGTTATCCCTTCGAAATGAATAAATAAATAGCTAACATCACAAGCGTTTTGATTCTTACCGCAACCACGCCACTTCCGGTACTGGATTGCCTGTTACTTTGGCGATGAGTTTGAATGTACCCTTCTCTGGTACTGTGAGCTCTTGGAATCTCTGTGTGAATAGCGGTGGTTCTGGAGCTCCACTGGGAGTTTCTACAAATATTGGAAACATTGCATTATTTTTCAAAACGATTAAATCAATTGTGTTTGGAAATATTGCACCTACCGGCAAGCGGTTCTTCCTTTACCGATTCCATACTTAGGCCATGCGTATGTTTAGGCTTTGCATCGATTGCTATGAATATTAGTAAAAGCGTCGAAAAACTTTAGTTTTAGCAGAAATTAAGCTTTAAATTGTACAAACTTCCGGCTGGTAATCAATGAATACTTATTCTATTGCCCCCAATATTTTAGAAGCTTTACACGAAGAAAACAAACTAAAAATCATTAGAAAAATCGGAAATCTTACCTTCGACTATCAAAGACGCCTTAGTCTCGGCCGTGCCCAGGTCGTTCTTTGCAACACAAGAATATTCTCCAGCGTCCGTAAGTTGCGGCTGAATCAGTGTCAACGTGTGCGTATCGCCATCTTTTTTAGGTGTCTGATCTTTCTTTAGCGGTTTGCCATCTTTGTACCAAACGACCTTCGGTGTCGGTGTACCAACTATTTGAGTAGATAAGACCACGGTCTCGCCTTCTCTCACCACGTAAGGTTTCAATGGTTCCAGAATTTCCGGTGGTTCTTTAGCTCCGGTTTTGACTTTAAGTGGAATTTCGATAGCAGCCTCGCCCTCTCTATTTTTCGCAACGATCTTGTAACGACCTTCCTGTTTCTTCTCAACCTTGTTAATCTTCATGACACTGCAGTACATGTGCATATCACTCTCGGTAGCGACAACTACGTTTTTCTCGGTTGTTATCTTCGTGTCTTCGTAATACCAAGTAATTTCCGGCTCGGGCACGGCAACAAGACGGCATTCCAGCAAGACGTTATCTTTCTCGTCGACGCACTTAGCTTTTGGTTTGCGGGAGAATGTTGGTGGTATTCCTTCCAGAATATCGGCAAGAGATGATTCCCTAAAAAATATAAAACACGTCGTATCGAAACGTTACACTCTGTCCAATTATCGATGATGCACTGAAGTAAGAATAATACTTTACCTCGATAGACTCTTTCTCGATGGGCCTGTAATATCTGATCCATGATCTGACAGCGGTGCCTCGACCGTAAGCTCCGTAGTGCTAGATGCGAATCCAGCAGCATTTTTAGCCACGCACGTGAACGTGCCGGCATCCTCGGGGAAAACTTCGCGAATAATGAGGGTGGCTACGTTGTCCTCGTCGTAATAAATTTGGAAATCTGGCGAAGGTTTGATTATCGCAGTTTGTCTGAACCAAGTGATCTGAGGCCTTGGAATTCCTTCCACTTGACATTCGAACTGAACCGTGTAACCATCAGGGGTGTGAATGGGTTGAAGCTTTTCGATGAAGCGAGGCGCTGAAGCTTTCTCGTTCGGACCAGGCTCTGTATTAAAATGAATTATTTAACACCCGGATACCAATTTCGAATGGTAAATTCGTTTTTGAACCGAAATATTTACTTTCAAAGACAGGCAATTTGTCGATCTTCTCGTGCAGTTTGCGTTGCAGATAGATGGTATAGTGAACTTCGTCGAGCAAGTATTGCGCTGGTACCCAACCCTTCTCTGCAGTTAGATGTTTCCTCACGAACCACCAGTCGGCATTAGTATGTTCTGCAAATCAAATATGATAAAATGAGATATTCATGTTGATGTCGATAAAAGTTAAAGAACTTTCAGTTTATTACCAATGACATATATCCTTTCACCCTCCACAAGATTAATCGCCTCATCCGTTTCAGCGACGTAAGAACAAATCGAAAACATGGTGTCACCGTCGTGAACTGTATATTCCTCGTCTGTAAATAATTTATAAACACATACATTTGTCCGTTCAGTATTGTCTAAAAAGTGCATACCGAATGAGCATAGGTGTAAATTTACCTTCTTCATAGATATCACCTTCTCTAGTGATGCTCAGACTTGCTTCCTCTGTAAAGAGTCGAAGTACAGGGGTTAATTTCACGACGTTCGTTGGCTGGAGACAGAGCAACGTGCTGCTCAGGTTTTTTTTGTTCATTAACAGCCTCCGCGAAAGTTTTGTTAGATGCCCTATTGCCGGTATGCGTTTGTTGTTTTTTTTTTCGTTAACAGGCTTGAAGATACTTTTGTTAAATGCTCTATACCGTTATGCTTTTCAATCGCAGCGATGTGTGAGTTCCAATTATCGATGGCAGAAAGGATAGGGGGGGATTTCATATATCGACGTGTTGGAATTGAGGATCAGTAAGCGCTGGCGTACTCACGGTTCTTTCTTTCTCTTTCTCTCTCTCTCTCTCTCTCTCTCTCGCTCTCGCTCAATTACACTCTCAGCGTCGACGATCAGTCAACTAAAAGCTTTATATTTGAATGAAGCGTAAGCATAAACTACCTAAGCTTTTTTCGTTCACTCAACAAGCGATTGAAAATTCAAGTTTTTCTCGAACCTTCTTCGTACGTCGACACGCGTCTCTTGGATTTTAATTTTAGTGCCAGAGACTCGTCCGTCTCCTCGTACGAGTATTTACGTTCACGTTTTAGCTTCATCTTAACATCGTCTTCTTCAATGTCCTCTACTGAGTACGGACGCCGTTGTTTCTTTACTTTGCGCCTTAGTGGCATATTGAATTCATCGACGTCGAGCTCTTCTATACTATACTCATCCTTTTGATCTTCATCGGACTCATCGATTATTTCTTCGACTATAGGCTCACCGTCATCCTCGGGTTCTTGAATTATCCGTATCGTTTCCTCGCCCGTTTCTTCAGAATAAGTCATTTGCCGCTTCTTCGGTTTCAAGCGAACTTTGCCGGACATAGAAATATCCTCTTCCTCGTACGTATTCAACGAAATTTTGAATTCTTGTTCAACGTCCTCTTTCGTCTTTGTGCTGCGGGGCCTAAACGTGACGTTTTCGGTCTCGGTAACTTCTTTGATATCCGGACGAGATTTACGTTTTGGACGAAGTTTCCGAAGTGTCACATCTTCGTAAATCTCTTCGATTGGTTTCGGAGCTTTTTTAGGTGGTTTACGTTTGATCGTGAATTCCTCGACGAGTTCTTCTTCGACTTCCTCCGGACCCTCTACATCCTCGGTTCTTTTTATCACCAACTCCTCAGCCGCTTCATCCACCACGTGCTTCTTCACCTTTCTCTTCAATTTGACGTCTGTAGAAACTTCCTCTTCTTCCGTGATCTTTACCTCAGCAGCTGGTTTCTTCTTTATAGTCACTTGAGTATCTTCGGCCTCCTCTACAACAGGCTCCTTTTTCTTCGGCTTCTTCCTCAGAGTTATTTCCTGAGTAATTTCTTCTTCTGGTTCTACTCGAGTGACTTTCTTGATGGTTACTTCATCAGCAGCTTCTTCCGTAACTGGTTTCTTTTTCGGCTTCTTCTTCAATACTACTTCTTGTGTAACGTCTTCTACCTCGTCTGGTTTTTGGTCTGCCGGAAGTTTCTTAATGACGACTTCATCAGTCGTTTCCTCAATAACTGGTTTCTTCTTTGGTTTTTTCTTTATCGTCACTTGTTCCGTAACGTCCTCAATCTCTTCAGGTTGTTCTACAGGGACTGGTTTTTTAATGGATATTTCGTCAGCAGCCTCTTCCGTGACAGGTTTTTTCTTTGGTTTTTTCTTTAGTGTAATTTCTTCAGTAACTTCTTCAACTTCCTTAGGCTTTTCCGTAGGACTCGGCTTCTTAATAACGACTTCATCGGCAGCCTCCTCAGCGACGGGCTTCTTTTTTGGTACTTTTTTTATCGTTACCTCTTCCGTGATTTCTTCGATTTCTTTAGTTTCCTCCACAGGCATCGGTTTCTTTATTACCACTTCATCGGCTGCTTCTTCCACGACTGGCTTTTTCTTTGGTTTCTTCATTATCACTGCTTCTGTAACTTCTTCTGGTTTCTTTTCCTCAAGAACAGGCTTTTTCAGAACAATCTCTTCAGCAACCTCTTCTACTTCGGGTACTTTCGTAGGCTTTTTCTTAATTATGACGGCTTCGGGTACTTCTTCAGGCTCTTCCTTGACAGGCTTAGATGGCTCGGGTTGTTCTGGCTTCTCCTTCTTCTTTTTGGAGGGTTCCCATTCAATCTTTTCAGGCATTGGTTCGAGAACCGGACGCTCATATTCAGGCTCCACCCACTCCTCGATCTCATCCTTCTTTTTCTCAGGCTTCTTCTTCTTCTTTTTCGGTTCTTTCTTCACTGTTACTTCCTCGGTAACTTCCTCGATTTCTTTGATTTCTTCTGTAGGAACTGGCTTTCTTATTACAATTTCGTCAGCTGCCTCTTCAGTGGTTGGTTCTTTCTTTGGTTTTTTAGTGATTGTCACAGCTTCCGAAACTTCTTCGACCTCTTTAGTCTCTTCAACAGGTGTAGGTTTCTTGATTACTACCTCCGCGGTCTCTTCTTCGGTTGCAGGCTTCTTCTTCGGTATCCGCTTAAGAGTTATCGCTTCCTCAATTTCTTCAATCTCTTTAGTTTCCTCGACAGGCACAGGTTTCTTGATCACGACTTCATCAGCTGCCTCTTCCACGACCGGTTTTTTCTTTGGCTTCTTCGCTATGACTGCTTCGGTAACGTCTTCTGGTTTCTTCTCCTCAAGAATAGGCTTTTTCAGAACAATCTCCTCAGCAACCTCTTCTACCTCAGGTACTTTTGTAGGCTTTTTCTTAATTATTACAGCTTCGGGTATTTCTTCAGGCTCTTCCTTGACAGGCTTAGATGGCTCGGGTTGTTCTGGCTTCTCCTTCTTCTTTTTAGAAGGTTCCCACTCAATCTTTTCAGGCATTGGTTCGAGAACCGGACGCTCATATTCAGGCTCCACCCACTCCTCGATCTCATCCTTCTTTTTCTCAGGCTTCTTCTTTTTCTTTTTCGGTTCTTTCTTCACTGTTACTTCCTCGGTGACTTCCTCGATTTCTTTGACTTCTTCGATCTCAACCGGCTTCTTTATGACAACTTCGTCAGCTGCTTCTTCTTCTACAGGTTTTTTCTGTGGCTTCTTAACGATAACAGCTTCGGCGATATCCTCTGGTTTCTTTTCTTCAGGAGTAATTTTCTTTACCACGACTTCTTCGACAGTTTCTGTTACTTCAGGCTTCTTCTTGGGCTTCTTCTGTATAGTGATAACTTCGGGCACTTCTTCAGGTTCTTCCACGACAGGTTCTTCCTTCGCAGGTTCTTCCTTTGCGGGTTCCTCCTTCACCGGTTTCTCTGGCACAGGTTTTTGGATAACCTCTTCTTTCTTCTCTTTCTTCTTCTTTGTTGGTTCCCAATCAATCTTCTCTGGCATCGGCTCAAGGACAGGACGTTCGTACTCAGGTTCCACCCATTCTTCGATCTCAGCCTTCTTCCTTTCAGGTTTCTTCTTCTTCTTTTTCGGTTCTTTTGTAATGGTAACTTCTTCCGTGATTTCTTCTACTTCCTTCACCTCCTCCACCGGAACGGGTTTCTTGATTACCACCTCATCAGCTGCCTCTTCTTCGACTGGTTTTACCTCCGGCTTTTTCTGAATCACTACTTCGACTACTTCTTCCGGTTTATCTTCTTTCTTCGTAATAGATTTCTTTACGACCACTTCCTCTGTAGTTTCTTCCACCTTGGGCTCTTTCTTAGGCTTTTTCTTTATCATTACAACTTCAGGCACTATTTCTGGTTCTTCTTTGACAGGCACTTCTTCGACGGGCTTTGGCTCAATAGGCTTTTCTTCGATAGGTTTTGGTTCGATCGGCTTTTCCTCCACGACTTCTTGGGGTATTGATTTCTTTTTCTTCGTGGGCTCCCACTGAATTTTCTCTGGCATTGGCTCAAGAACCGGACGTTCGTATTCAGGTTCTACCCATTCCTCGACCTCATCCTTCTTTGGTGCAGGCTTCTTCTTCTTCTTTTTCGGCTCTTTCTTAATGGTGAGTTCTTCAGGACTTGCCTCTTTAGGAGCACGAGGTGCAGCTTCTGCTTCTTTTTGTGGGAATTCTTTAATTCCTTCATCTTCCGGCTTATCCTTTTTCCAGCCCTTGAGTGTAATCGTTTCTGGCTCTTCTTCCGGTTTCTCCGATGTCGGTATTCTGAATTTCACTTCAGGTTCTTCTTCCGGTTCTGGAGGCTTAGGCTCTCCAAGTATCAATGGTATTTGCTCAATTTCTTGATCAGGCTTCTTCTTCGAAGGCCGTTTGTATGGTTTCGGTTCCACTTCAGGTGCTGGTTTCTCAGGCTCCTCTTGCACTTCGGGAACAAACTTTTCAAGCTCTGGCCTCTCGAATTCAAGGGGTCTAAGTTCTTCATGCTCGAGCTTCGGTTTTGGTTCTTCTTTTATCTTTTTAACAGGCTCTTCGGTAGTCTCTGTCTTCTTAGGCTTCTTTTTAGGTTCTTCGATGACCTCAGGCTTCACTTCTGGTATCTTTTTCAATTTTATTTCTTCAGGTTCTTCTTTCTTTTCCTTAGGAACCTTGCCCTTGCCTATAACTAATGGTTTCGGTTTTTCTTCTTCAGGAGCTGGTATCTTTGCAGGTCGCTCATAAATTGACTTGTCCTCAATTTCTTCCAATGGCACCTTTTTCAATTTCTCAAACTCTTTATCCAATTTTTCCAATTCAGTGACCTCTGCTTCGGAAAGTTTGGTCTTCTTAAATTTCATCTTTAGTACCTTAAGTGCTTCGGTAGTGTTCCTTGAGAGTATACCACATTGAACAGGATTTTCTTCCATCACCGTGATCTTTGGAATTTGAATGTCTGGTGGATAATCGCCTACGAATGTTATTCGGCTTTTCAGTAAAAATTTGGGTATTTGTACCGTTGATACTTCCTTCTTTTTAGGGATTGCAACTTTCTTAAGCTTAATTGTTCCGAATTGTACTTCTTCCTTTGGTTCCATATAAGTTAGCTTCGTTGGTTTGAATTCTTTTCGTTCTATGGTTTGAGGTACGAGCTTTTGCAGCTCGACAGGCAGAGGAGTTTTTTCCTTTTTCTTCTTCGAAGGTTCCCACTGAATCTTCTCTGGCATAGGTTCTAGGACCGGTCTTTCGTACTCAGGTTCCACCCATTCCTCGATTTCATCTTTCTTCACCTTTTTCTTTTTGGTCTTCTTGACTGGTTTCTTTTCTTTATCTTCCTCAACGGGCTTGATTTCAGGAGTTTCTTCGATAGGAACAACTTCTTCTTTCGGAGCGTGGCCGTTTAATTCTTTTTCGACGGGCTTCTCAGGTTTTTCTTCAGCAGGCTTAACTTCTTCAGGTATTTTCTTCTTTTTCTTAGGAACCTTAGCCACAGGAACTTCGGTAATTTCAATTTTTTCTTCTTCCTTTTCTTGCACAGGGAATGCTTCCTTCAGTTCAGGCTTCTCTTCTTCAGGGAGTTCTTCAGTGCCGACTTCAGAAATCACCTCGGTTGTTTCAATACTTTCTTTGGGTGAAATAGTTTTATCAGCTTTCACCTTCTTCGGTTTCTTCGGTATTATATCTTCAATTTGTTCTTCTTCTTTCTCAATTTCTTCGACCTTGGCCTTGGTAGGTTTTTTCATAGCCTTCTTCGTTTTCACTTCTGTAACTTTAGCCTGCTGTGGACTGTCCTCAGTGGGTTTAGCTTCTTCTTCCTTCGGTTTTTCGGTGACTTCCAATTCTTCTGGTAACATTTCAGTAACCACCTGAGTAACCTGAATACCTTCGCTCGGGGTAATTGCTTTCTTGGCTTTTTCTTCCTTTGGTTTCAAGATAACGATCTCATCGATGACCTCTTCAGGTACACCATCCTCCCGAGTAACAGCCTTCAGCTTTTTGATAACTTTCTTAGTTGGAGTTTCGGTTATTTCGATGATTTGCTGTTCTTCCATGAACGTAACATCTTCGGTCGGCTTAACAACCACCTCTTCTATTATTTCGTCCGGAACGTGTTTCTTTACTGACTTTCTACGTTTCTTAGTAGTTATCGTTGTTGGAGTTTCTACAGTTTCAATCACTTCCTCCACCACTGCATCAGGTGCTTTTCTCACTTCAGTTGTCGTGATCTTGGCGGTGTCGAGTTCCTCCACCGAGAACTTTGCTGTCTCCTTCTTAGGTTTGTGCAAGACAATTTCTTCGATAACTTCTTCCGGTATACCGTCCTCCCCGGTAACAGCAGATTTTTTCTTGATTACTGTTTTCGTCGGAGTTTCCGTAATTTCGACGATTTGCTGTTCTTCCATGAAAGTGCGCTCTTCTACTGGTTTTATTACAACTTCTTCTATGATCTCATCAGCTACACCCTTTATCAATGACTTTCTGCGTTTTTTCGTTGTTCGTTTTATCGGGGTTTCCACGGTTTCAATGATTTCGTCCTGAGCTCGTTCAACAATCGTTTCGGTCACTTTGGCAGTTTCCAAAATATCCAATCGAGGCTTTGCCTTTTCTTCTTTTGGCTTGTGTATCACTATTTCCTCAACTACCTCTTCCGGAATTCCGTCATCTCGCGTGATTGCCTTCATTTTCTTGATTACTGTTTTCGTCGGAGTTTCCGTAATTTCGACGATTTGCTGTTCTTCCATGCTTGTGCGCTCCTCGACTGGTTTTATCACCACTTTCTCAATTATCTCATCCGATACGCCTTTCTTCAACGATTTTCTACGGATCTTCGTAGTTCGTTTAGTTGGAGTTTCGACAGTTTCGATAACTTCCTCCGGACCGCGCAACACGTCGGTTTTTGTAATCTTGGCGGTCTCGAGCTCGTCTACGATGGATTTTGCCTGTTCTTTCTTTGGTTTCTGAATGACAATTTCTTCGATAACTTCCTCCGGAACTCCGTCATCTCGTGTGATCGCTGTTTTCTTTTTGATCACCTTCTTCGTCGGGGTTTCTATTATTTCTACAATCTGTTGCTCTTCCATGAAAATGGATTCTTCCTTCGGTTTTTCGATTATCTCCTCCACGACTTCCTCTGTTTTATCTTTCTTCGATGGCCTTCTCCTTCTGATTATTCTCGACGTTGGTGTCTCTATGGTTTCGATAATTTCTTCTTCGATAACGACCTTCTCTTTTGGCTTTCGCTTTGGTGCCTCTTGAACTTCAATTTCAGTTATTTCCACGGTTTCTCGCTCTTCTTCGATTGGCTTGGCTTTTTCTTTTCTTGGTTTTTCGATAACGATTTCGTCGATAACTTCCACTGGCACACCATCGTCCTGTATAACCGTACTCTTTTTCTTAATTACTTTCCTCGTTGGAGTCTCAACGATCTCGATGATTTGTTCCTCTTCCATTGTAGTCACTTCCTCTTTCGGTTTTATGATAATTTCTTCTCTAATTTCTTCCTTTTCGCCCTTCTTCTTCGGTTTGCTTTTCCTTTTGATGGTTTTCTGCGTCGGCGTCTCCACGATTTCAATGATTTCCTCTTCTTCCTCCACGACAACCTTTTTCTCCGGTGCCCTCTTCACAGCCACTTCAGTTATCTCGAAGGTATCAGTTTCCTCCACGAGAGACTTCGCCTTCTGCTTCTCGGGCATAACTGTAACGATTTCTTCCACGACTTCCTTAGTAGTATCGTCCGCGGATATTTTGGGCTTTTGCTTCTTGACAACAGTCTTCGGTTTCTCTTCAGTTACCTTTTCGACAATTTCCTACGTGTCATACATATTTCTGTTAGTATAAATTTTATTACAACAAAACAAAAAGTAAATTCAAGATATTCTCACCTCTTGTATGGTTTCCTGGGTGATACCTGTATAAGGAAATGCATCAATTAGTAACAGGTAGACAGTATGCAATTGCAACAGTATCGAAAAAACAATGAGAGGAAAGATCATCTTCGATGCTTATTAGTAAGATTACATATATAGTTGGAATTATCGTAGTGCTAGGTCGTATCGTTGATTTGTCTGTTTTGTTTCTTTTTTACTGTAGTATAGTGCTATAGTTTACGTGCTAGTATAGTTCGTAATGAGTAATCGTAGTTTATGAAATGTATAGTAAATAATAATAGGTAGTAAAAGTTTAAGTATAGTATCTGACAAGTAGGCTCACCTTCTGGACCCCGCTCGACAGCTTTAGATTGTTTTGGTTTTTTGTGTTTCGGTTTGTCGTGTGATATTGGTGTAGTGTCTTCGGTTTCATCGATTACCGTGGTTATCGGTTTTTTACCTTCCTCTTCTACGAGCACCACTTCGGTTACCTGTTCTTTACCATCGCGCTTCCTCGTCGTACGTTTCTTTTGTACTTTAGCCGGTTTTCCTTCTTCCGTTATAATCGTAGTTACCGTTACTTTCTCTGTCACTTCTTCCACGATCTTGGGCTTTATCGCCTCTGGTTTCTCAATAGGAATATCGACTTCTTCGACTTCCTCGAATGTTATCGTAGTGATCGGCTGTTCGCCTTCCTCTTCGAGCGTTACTTCTTCGGTGACTCGGGGTGTATCGTCTCCACGTTTTCTCGTCGTTCGCTTTTTCGTTATCTTTTTGGGCTTCTTGCCAGGTTCTTTTCGAACTTCTTCAGTTACTACCGTCTCAGAAGTTTCAACGATGTCGTCGTCACGAGGACCAAACTTTATACCGTCATCATGAACTTTTTCTTTTTCGTCGGGTTTCTCAAGCTTTTTCCAAGGTTTCAGTTTGATTTCTTCCGGTTGTTCTTCGGGCTTGTCGCGTTGGGGGATCCTAAACTTGTGTTCAGGCTCCTGTTCGGGTTCTTGTGGCTTGGGTATGCCAGGCACGATAGGAACTGATACTTTTTCAGGCTCAGGCTTTTTCTTCTTCATTTTTGGATGTTTGGTGGAAGGCTTGTCTTTCTCAGGTTTGTCCACATCTGGGAATTCCAAATCTTCGGGCTTCTCGAGGTCAACCTCGCTCGATGGTATATCGTAAGGCTCGAACGGTTTTAGTTCTGGATATTGTTTTTCTTCTTTAGGCTCCTGCGGCCGTTCCTTGGGTTCTTTCTTCTTTTTCACTGGCTCCAGTTCTTCTGGTTCATCCGCAATCTTCTTCGGGATCTTCTTCAGAGTTACCTTTTGGTCCTCTAGATCTTCTTTGGGCGGAACTTTGCCTTTTCCGATCTTCAACTTCTCAGGCTGTTCCTCCGCAGGCTTCTTAACCTTTGGCTGTCTTTCGTAGATCGATTTATCCTCAATCTTTTCGAGTGGAGTTTTCTTCAAATCTTCAAACTCGAGATCCAATTTTTCTAACTCTGCCAACTCTTTTTTCGTGGGCTTAAGAGTACGGCGTTTTGGTTTCTTCACCTTGAGAGCGTCCTCCATATTTCGCGATAGTATGCCGGATTGCACATAAATTGGCTCGAGTTCAGAGAATACTGGATATCTCATACTTGGAGGCCATTCATGGGCAATTATTCGACTACGCAGCATAATCTTCGGGAATTTATCACGCTTACTTGTGTCTTTCGGTTTCTTTACCAGAGTAGGTTTCTTCAATTTGACTTGAGCGAATGCTGGTACTTGCTGAGGCTCGTTAATTTTCAATTTGGTTGGTTTCTGTTCCTTTCTCTCGATCGTCATCAACTGCGGCTTTAGTTTTTCTTTTATGTCTTTGATTTTCTCTATTTCGTCCGGCGTTTTTTCAACGATGGGCTTTTGCTTTTTCTTCATGACTTTCTTTGTTTTCGTTTTCGGTTCAGGAATATCGAACTTATAGTCCTTTATTGTAGGATGTGCTTCCTCGGGCATTTCACTCACCATAGTGACAGCTGGTTTACCCTCTTCTTCGATAATGATTTCTTCATCAACCTTCTTGTCCTCACCGGGTTTCTTAACGAGCCTACGTTTTTTAGTTATCTTTCTGGGCTTTCCTTCATCCGTCGTATCATATTTTACAGTAACTTCTTCACGTGTAGCTTCGACTCGCGTCGGCTCGTATGGTTCATCGAGTGTTGAAAATTCTGGAATCTCCTCATCCTCGACAATTTTATCGGTTGGTACTAGAATTCTTGTTGTTACCGGTGCCTTGCCACTTTCCTCTACTGTAACTTCTTCAGTGACCTCGGGCTTCTTACCCTTCTTTCGACGTATGATCTTTTTCTTCGTCACTTTCTTAGATTTTTTGTCAGGTGTTTCTTGAATTTCTTCAGTGACAATTGTATCAATAGTCTCAGGAATTTCATGAACTTCCTCCGGGACTGGTTTGATTTCTACAATTTCTGCAACTTCAGATTCTTCCGTACTCTCAGTTGGTTTCTTTACTTTACGTTTAGGTTTCTTATCCTTAAGAATCTTTGTTGCAGCCAAATCTTCTACTTCAGGCAACGAAGGTTGTTCGTCGATGGATTCCGGTTTTGATTCTTCCACATTAGTAGGTTTAGACTCCTGCGGAATCTTTTGTCGTTTCTTGGTCTTCTTAACCTTAGAAGGCATGGGAAGCAGTTCTTCTATCTCTTCTGCTGGAATTTCACGAACCGTGGTCACCGGCTCTTGATCCTCTTGTTCAACCGTCGTTTCTTCGGTTACCCGAGGCTTCTTGCCGGGTTTCTGAATAATTGTACGCTTTGTGGTAGTTCTTTTCGGTTTACGTTGAGGCGTTAATTCATCGATTACCGTGGTTTCTGAAGTTACAACCTCCGGCACAACATCTGGATATTGTTCGAGTGGCTTGCTTGTTTCCTCGAAGATGATACTCTCTTCAGGGAAATTGACGACAGTGGTTGTTGGTGTTTGTCCATTTTCTTCAATCGTCGTCTCTTCTGTTACTTTTTGGTTATTTCCTTTTCGTCTTAAGATTCGTTTTTTCGTGATCTTCTTTGGTTTTCCCTCGTGAGTTATTTCTTTAATAACTACCACCTGTTCACGCACTTCTTCCACTTCGGACGATGTAGGTTGTTCAAATATTGGCACAACCTCATCTGAAAGGATCTCTTCGACGGGTTCTTCGAACACTGTTGTGACCGGTGTCTTTCCTTCTTCATCTACAGTTATTTGTTCAGTGACTTTCTGTTTATTACCTTTCGTTTTTGTTACACGCTTCTTAATAATTGTTCGAGGCTTGCCATTGTCCGTGATCTCTTCGGTAACACTGATCTGTTCAGTCACTTGGACTTCTTGTGGTTCATCAACTTCCGGATAGAAATCTTCGGCTTCTGCGTCTTCGATTGTGACTTCGGTAGGTTCCTCCAGATTGAAAGTTGCACGGGGTTTTCCTTCCTCTTCGATAATTATTTGCTCAATTACTTTTTTTGCCTCACCGCGTTTGACCAATTTTTTCTTTTTGATGAATTTCTTAACTTTACCCTCAGGTGTGATAGACTCAGTAACCTTAACATCGTCATGTACTTCCTCCAGAATTATCGGTTGCTCTTGAGATTCAATAGCTGAAGGGACGTATTCGAGGATTTGCTCAGTTACCGTTTTCTGCGGACATTTTCCAACTTCTTCGATGGTAACTTCCTCAGTGACTCTTTGCTGTTTTCCTTGTTTCTTAGTAATTTGCCTCTTCGTGATCTTTTGCGGACGTTTATCCTTAGTTATTACCTCAGTGACGGATACTTGTTCAGTAGTTTGTTCGACGAGTGATGGTTTATCCTCGTCGATTATTTCCGTAGGATAGTACGTTTCCTCATCGATTATTTCCTCCGCGGGTGTTTCGGTATGCAACAGAATGGGAGCTTGACCATCCTCTTCAACAACTTCATCCTCGGTTACCGTTTGCTTTCGGCCTTTACGTTTTACAGTTCGTTTTTTCGTAACTGTAACAACCTTACCCTCATCGGTAATAATCTCGCTGACAGTCACCTGTTCGCGAGTTTCTTCCGGCTCCGCACTGATAGTCATCTCATCTGACGGCAATACAGGAATCACTTCTTCTGAAAGGATTTCTTCCACAGGATGTTCGACGACAGAGCAAACTGGAGCTTCGCCCTCTTCTTCTAGAGTAGTGATCTCAGTAACCTGTTGTTTCATTCCTTTCTTTTTAATAATACGCTTTTTCGTTACCTTCTTCGGTTTCTTTTTCGGTGTTTTGATAATTTCCTGGGTTGTTATCGTCTCGATAGTTTCGGGAGTATCTTTGTCTTTCTCGTCTTTCTTGTCAGAAGGCACGAACTTGATGCTATCGACGGGAGATTTTTCCTTGTCCTCTTTTTCCTTAGGTTTTGTCCAGGGTTTGAGGTGTATTTTTTCTAGCTCATCTTCGGGCTTAGGTCCTTGACGAGCACTGAATTTGCGATCAGGCTTTGCTTTATCTTCGGATGGCTTTGGTACTCCGGGAACTATATCAATTTGTTCAGATTCTTGATCAGGCTGCTTTGCCTTTCGCCGAGGCTTCTTTTTAGTTTCGGGCTGATCATCGACTATACCAATTTCCGTACCTTCGAGAGGCTCACGTTTCTCTAAATCTGTTTCGAAAGGTTTTATATCATACGGTTCGAACTTCACACTCTCTGGAGAATCAACCTTTCCTTTCGGTTTCGTTTTATCCTTGGTGACTTTTTCAGGTTTCTTAGGAGATATCAACGCACCTTCATCCGTCGGTTTTTTCTCAGGCACCTTCTTTAACTGCACCTGTTCACCCTGATCGTCAGGTGCTTCTCGTAGCTTTCCTTTTCCGATCTTCAATTTATCATCGAGTTTTTCCTCTGAACTTTCAGGTTTCGGCCTTCGTTCATATGGCACTTTCTCAGGCATTTCCTCTAATGGTACCTGCTTGAGTTGATCGAATTCAGCATCAAGTCTTTCGAGATCTGGTTCATCCCGACCTCTAGGTTTAAATTTCTTCGGCTTGATTTTGGTCAGCTTAAGAGCTTCCTCCAAGGTATGGGAACGTATGCCATTTTGGACAAACTGAGGTTTCAACAAAGTAACTTTGAGGCGATGCATCAAAGGTGGCCATTCAAAGAACGTCACACGGCTGCGGAGAAGAATCTTTGGGAACTTGTCTTTTTTACCGTCTTTACGTTTCACTATAGGAGCTTTCTTCAGTTTTATTTGTGCAAACTGGGGTTTTTCTGGTTCAGTTTTGGTAATTTTTAATTTCGTCGGTTTTACTTCTGTGATTGTTACGTCAACGCGACAAGGCTTCAAGTGAGCCTTTAACAATGCAATATCTTCAGGTGTCTTCTGATCGGTTAGTTTAGGATGCTTAGTCTTTATTACTTTCAACGGCTCTTCTGGATAGTGCTTAAGTTCTGGAACTAGTTCAATATCTTCTACGGGCAATTCTGTGATCGTGACAACGGGCATTTTACCATCTTCTTCTACCGTACACTCTTCCGTAACTTGCTGCTTGCGACCCTTTCTGCGAATTAGTTTTTTCTTAGTGATCTTTCGTGGCTTGCCCTCTTTGGTGGTGTCTTCAGTAACAGTCACTTCTTCGCGAATTTCCTCGCGTTCTGTCGGTTTGCGGAATTTCACAACGAGCAACGGTTCAGCCGTCTCCTCAGGAATACACTCTTCGACCGGGTTAGCAAGAACCGTTGTTACAGGCACCTTGCCTTCTTCCTCCACCGTCCGTTCTTCAGTCACTTGCTGCTGTGTGCCCTTTCGGCGAATAACCTTCTTCTTCACGATTTTCCGTGGTTTGCCTTCTTTGGTGACTTCTTGTGTAACGCTAACTTCTTCCCTTACTTCTTCGCGCTCTGTTGGTTTGCCAAATTCAATTAGCGGTAAAGTATCAGTGATCTCTTCAGGAACGTACTCTTCTTCGGGTTTAGCGAGAACAGTTTTAACGGGAGCCTTGCCTTCTTCCTCAACCGTTTGTTCCTCCGTAATCTGTTGTTTATTACCTTTCCGGCGAATGATCTTCTTTTTCACAACTTTGCGAG